>JASFAT010004076.1:0-169818 GCA_031353405.1 Baronia brevicornis
GGTCGGAACTGTTATCTACGAAATTTCTTTCATAATCTTAACTGCAATAAATGTCGACTCAATTTTTTACCTAGAGATAAATGCTCTAAAAAAATTAAAAGCAAATTTGTATCAACCGATAACATATCTCATGCTTTCATCCTACATATTTAAACGTCGCTTTAAAAAAATACAAAAGCTGACCGGAATAAGTGCAGCGAGGCGAAAAGTAACTGTTGGAAAGTAATTTACATGGATTGCCAAGAGGATGGGGCCTGCTTGTGCTTGCAACGATAGTTCGTTCAGTGAGACCGCAGTCTCGTAGCGGTCAAGGCTCTGCGGCAAACGCCCGTGCCTCATTAAAAAAAATACGAAAAAGAAACAAAGAAAAAGCGCGCGCGCGCGTAACTTTGAAGAAGAAGCTTTATTTATTAAGTTATTTATTTTATATTAAATTACATTTCTGTCGTTAATCGTGGATTTTTGGTACGAATAACTGTTAAATCCTCAGTGTCGGTGGATAATGAGTTCGCTGTGATTGTGAGAATATTCGTCTTGGAATTCGATAAACAGGTGACTATTAAAATATATTTGCATATAAATTTATTTTTGTCGATTTTACTATTACGTATTTGTGATAGCGATATTTTTAACTCTTTATTTATTCACATGAATGGTAATAATAATTTTCATAAGCAATAAATATACGTTTAATATGGAAGAGATTTTTATTTATATATATTTAATATTGAAGAGATATTTTATTTATATATTTAAAAAGTAAAAATACACAGTGATGGTTGAAAGATTTGCCGTTTTTACTATAGGTATCAGTGTTCACCCGAGACGATCGGGAATAACGGCCCTGCAATCATAGGTTGTTGCTCTTCCTATTGAGCCCATACTTGAGAAATAAAATGAAGTTATAAAGGGAAATTGTAAGCCATAAAATTCGTCTACCACAGATAACATAAACCTTTTATATTATACTTTATATATTTTTATATCTAAAGATTAATGAAATGGTTGGTATTAATTTTTTTTATAAAACAGAAAGTATTTTTTTTAATTTCTAAGTTTTTAAATCGGCTTGAGTCAAAGATCTTGTGCTCCGCGCTGACCGTCGTGTTGTGAGGAAATGTGGGTCAGTGAAATGATCGAAACACGGTCCCGTATGGAATCCGACCCGGACCGCGACCGACCGATTTCGGTGTCACCGACGGCCGGCACTTTCATAATTATTATTCTTATTTATTTAAATGACGGCTCGCCAAAATTCCTGCGTAAAGTAGAACAATAAGATGCAAATTTTTTGTGGGTTTTCGAGGCACCTACACAAGCCACAAGTGGAAGCTTTAATATATATATTATATTTTTTTAATTTAAAAGCTTCAAAACTAATACGTTTATTTTTAAAAATTAGTTGGTTCAATGGCAAAAGTACCGCTTGTATTCAATAAATCTTTTGGAAGACTTTAAATTACGAAGGTCAATTGGCGGTATACCCATATTCGGAATAGGCTTGTAGTCCAAAAATGCAAGGAATCAAACCGTAACCACTGACTTCGAAATACGCGGCTTCATCACTGAGCCGATTCGTTGGTCGTAGTTTAATAATTTTTTTAAATAATATAATATTTTATAATTCTTTAATGTCTAAGTCTTTAACGTCTAAGTAAATTAAGACGTAACAAATTTATCTAACATAATTTATTGGCTATGTATACAGCCGGTCGGTGTTAAATAGTAAGTTTAACAAAGTCACTCGTGAACACTTAGCCGTACTTCAATTGACTTACTTTTGAGATAAGCCCCAGATAAGCAGGTTCTGTGGCGGGGTCATTAGCATCGTTACTGCCTGCGTCCCTCCTTCTCCGCTAGGAATATCTTCATAACGAAGTTATTAAACAAAGGACTGCACTCTTAAGATTGCTTTCCGATAACAAATTCGAACTTATGCTAATTAACAATAATAAATAACAAAGTTACGACGTACGAATTTGAGCCTTATAATTTGGATAGTAAAGAAGATTTTGGAGTTTATTAAAAAAAGATTTTGCACTGTCTATTGATTACTGGCTCGTTGATTTATAAATATTAATTAGATGAATCAAATCATTTATAAAAGATTCTGTTACTTGTTGTTTGCTTGTTAAAAATCATTTATAAAAAGTTTTGTTGGTTTACATACGAGTATATTAATTTTTATAACCATTGTAATAAAAGTTAATGTACGACATTAGAACCTTCAAATAATAAGCTTACTCTTATCTCAAAGGCCATTACTTAAATACTATAAAATCTTGCGTTTTTAACAAAATAACTTCATTTTTGATGAACATAAGTTTATTTTATCTAGGCCCATATTGGTCTCAATTCTTGGCCGGGGCATCTATTATTCTGGAGGAATAGGCTTTTTTAATTACCCACCACGCTAGTCCAACGATACATAAAAATAAAATTATTTTCAACCATCCTATCGATAACAAATCATCAGCCCACACTAAGTAATCTTTTTATGTCTTTTCTCATCAACTGTTGTCTGTAATAAATCGCTATTAGCGATAAGACCACCCTTCGTATATAAACAATATTACAATCAATAATTTTTTAAATTTATTTTTGGTGTATAATAAGGAATATATCTATATTTATCGCAGTGCAGCAATTGAACCTGCGACTATTAACTCCCGAAGTGTTAACTTCACCACTGAGTCATATAGGTTGTCATATAAATAGAGATAAAGAAAATATATCTATCTATAAATAGTTTTATCCATGCGGAAATAGAAACCGCAACCCTCAGCCGAGTAAGTCATGCAGGTTTCCTTACCGTGTTGTCCTTAACGTCAAAGTATGTGGTTAGAGCTGCTGGCATGTGGGATGTGGTTACGGGTAGCTAAGCATACGTTTTATGCCATTGCAAGATATAATACTACCTTTTTTATGTGATAGGAAGGCAAACGAACAGGCGTGTCGCCTGATGGAAAGCAATCAACGCCGCCCATAGACATCCGCAGCGCCATAGGCAGTGCGGAAGCGTTGGAAAGTATCATTATGGAAGGAGTTGGGCCTCCGGAACTCGACCTCTCACCGTAAGAAGCGCGGTAGCTAAGCTACCATTCAGACGCGGAAGTATGGTACTTCCCCAGGCGAGCCGGCCCATTCATGCTACAGACAAATATTATGCCACTCTTGACAAAGTATTCATCTGCAGCGAGGCTCTTCCACTAAAAAATGAACGATTGTTGTTTTCTTGTCTACCAATATCAAAATGAAAGCTTGTTAAATTTCAATTTTCTACGATTCAAGGCTTGTGCACTCAATACACTATACGTTTCTAACTTTGCTACACACAAATATTATGCCATTCTTGACAAAGTATTCGTGTGCAGCGTGGCTCTACCACTATACCTCTTATTGCTTACGTGCGGCGTTACGTCCTTCAAGGAACCAAGATACACGTGTTCGTAAATTATACTAGGTTAGTAAATAAAAAGAAATCATAAATATTAAAGGCATTATTTTCAAGCTGTTATACCACAGCACTATATACAAGCTGTTAAACTGCTCACTCAGCACTGGTTAACATAGACACAATCTAGTCTGCTTGTAATAATGCTTCGATTCGATTTTTTATTTAATCGAATACACAAGTGTTTTTTTTACAAGTGTTTTTACAAAACTCGTTCTTGATTTACAAAAAAAAAAGGCTGTCCGCATATACAGTAGTAATGTTGGAAAATGAGCGATGGCGTACACTTTATGGTTGTAAACTGTACGCCACGAGGAACGAGCTTTATAAGCTGTACAATGAGCCGAACGTCATTAAAAAGATCAAAATTAGACGCCTTCGTTGGGCTGGGCACGTAATACGGATTGACGAGGCTAGAGTACCCAAACGCCTACTTGACGGCAAACCAGATGGTCGTAGAAGCCGTGGAAGGCCTAAGCTCAGATGGCAAGATGGAGTCGAGGACGACTTAAAGTCAATCGGTGTGACGGGCTCGAGAGAAAAAGCCAAACTAAGATCCGACTGGAAAAATTTCCTGAACCAGGTTAAGGTCCACCTGCGGCTGTAATGCCTCGATGATCATGATGATACAAATACGGTATGTACTCTTTCGATCGAATTTTATTTTTATCAAATGGAACGAGTCATGTTTTGCTTAAAATATAATAGACGTACATAAACAAATTCCACCCAAAAATTATACATCTTCTTTAATTTAAAACAAATTTTATTTTCGAACTGGATTTGAACCCAAAATATTTGACATATGTAGATGTGAGAGACTCTAGCTACCACCAAGCAATCGTCGTACATACAAACAACATTGAGGATGGGTATACCATATGTTTTTTCCGCGTATATTAAATATTGTGGGGAAAAATCCTGTTCATAAATATAATTATTTGGAGTCTGTGAACAAGGATTCCTTAAATTCCGACTAGTTCATTTTTTATAAACTTTAAATCAGATTCATAGTTTATTATAAATGTTTTATAAAGAAAAAATTAAATAGTAATTTATTTTCGCTGGTCAGTTTTCTGCTTTTGCAAAAATTAATACTCAAAAATTAAGACTTTATAAACGCCACTCACTCACGTGTTGGCGAAAGCGAAGTAATTTGCAATGTCCCACATGTTTCCATTTGATATGCAAACAATTTGTAATCGGCTTTTTGTGATTGTAGTTCTTGTTCTTTAACAGGTTTCGGTGAAATTGAAACACTTTCGTTCAGCCCGGCTTTTACGTGGTCTGGCTATATTAATATATTTTTTATGGGATACCTGATCGTAAGCAATCAACGCCATCCATAGACATCCATAGCGCCATAGGCAGTGCGGAAGCGTTGCCGACCTTTAAGGAAAGTGACATTATGAGAGAGGGAGGGGGAAAGGGAGTGGGAGTGGGAGGGTGTTGGGTCTCCGGAACTCAGGTCGCTCACCGTACGAAGCGCGGTGGTTAAACTACCACTCAGACGCCGGTTTTCAGCGGGAGTGTGGTACTTCCCCGGGCGAGCATGAATGGGCTCATGCTACAAACAAATATAATATTATGCCATTCTTGACAAAGTGTTCGTCTGCAGCATGGCTCTACCACTATAAAAAGATTACTAATCACATTGAAAAACAATAAAAGTATAAGGAGAATATGAAGAGATATACGCTATATATCCCTTATAAATGTTAAGAAAAGTATCAAAAATTAAAATTTTCGCACGGCAATAGATTTACAACTTCGACCGGTGTGTCCTATCTTCGTAGTAGTGTTATAGTGCTAAAAGTATCGCATACAGATATTAATTAATTGCGAGTTTAGATGTTCCGCCAATTCACCTTAGGCAAACGTGTTGAGTTGATGTTTGTTCCTTCAGAAAAATGACGTTCCGTGACCAATAATGGAACATATCGACTTAAAAAGCGTCCACCAGACCCAAAAAAAACTTTTAAGATCTGATCACTGAAAAACAGTCAGTACCGACGTAGTATTTTTTGATCCTAATACGAAATGAATTTCTTTCTTTTTTTGACATTTGTGTCATTTACAGCGTTTGCGTCGATATGTATGTACTGTAAATGTTTAAAAATAGAAATAAAAAAGATTCCAAAATTTTCATTGACATTTTTTGAACCCGCGTTACGTTCTTTGTTGTAAACAAATTCTAAAAAGCAAATATAAATTATATTTGCTTAATATAAATTGAAATAAAAAAGTTTGCAATTAAAAAAGGTTAAATGTCAGATTTTTCGCTTTAAACTATGTAAAATAGCTTAGTATCTTACCTGTATAAGTTACAATATAATTTTTTTACCTTAGCTGTTTTACAACCCGCATAGTGTTTGTGAAACTGCCTTTAGGAACGGTAACCAAGCGACACGGATAACTACAAATTATTGTATAATATCTAATTTGAAATATACCTTATATAACCTAAATAATCGTAAAATATTAATAATCGTATACGACGATATATATTTGACACGACCTTTTTATTTTAAATTCTAAAAAATCGAACTGACAGACTCTTTGGACGGCCGCTAGTTTTATTTAAGATATGACTCATTTGCATATGTGAAAATGAGTCATATCTTAAATGAAACTAATTGTAAAATAAATTTAAAACTGAATTTCTCTTAGTGCTTGGTTACAGAACAAGATATCTATAAAGCAGACTAAGGAAAAAGTGATAGGCCGGTCGCAAAAATTCCCAGTATCTCATTTACTACAGCCCGTTTATATGTAGAGCTAATGAATGTCAGTAAAAAACTTGTTTTACCGGCCTCATAGGTTTAAAACGCCCCATCGATACAGAATGAATAATACAATTACCATACATCTACCTTAAAGCAACTTGGTAGCAAAATTACATTATAACAAAAAATACTTACCAAAGTTAAAGATTGAAGTAAGATTTGAAAAATATGTAGCAATAGGTTCGAACATATCAATATTTAGTTTATTTTGACTGTCCACATAGTAATGGATTTCCACAAAGTAACGCCTGACTCCATTAATAATCTTATTTTGAACACTTGTGTTCATTCTCTTTTAATTACAGCCCATTTAGATTCCTCTACTGGGCGCAAAGCCTTCCTATTTCTGAAAGAATAAACATTTACTCACCACACTTATCTAAGGCGGAATAGCGGGACAAATAGACTCAGAAAGAATACCTGTATATACTAGTTATACATATAGTCATAGCGATGCGAGAATCGCACCCGCTATCATTGACTTCAAAAGCGGTTAATTCAGGGCGATGCCGCAAAACTAACGAGAAAAATGATATTCCTTGTATTCAAACAATTATTTATCTATATAAACATAAAAAATACTACTATAAATTCGTGCGGAATAACAACAATTATGTCAACCACTTTAAATTCAAAATATAATACAAGATAACCGTCGATTTTCAAATAAATCATCCCAATGCCACTAATACTAAAAATGTAAACCAAAATGTAGTGTTGTTCTACAATGTATAAGACATATGTTTCGCCTAAACACAAGGCATCCTGTGGCAACAGCAGGCCTGTGGTGTCGCGGATGTCTGTGGACCGCCCTAATTGCTTTCCATCAGGCGAAACGCTTGCTTGTTTGCCCTGGGATATGACACATATAGAACCCCTAAAAATCCTCAGAAGGGTTCTCTTCAGAACTTATCATTTCTTGTATGAGAAAAGAAAAACGAGTAGGCGTATCACCTAATGGAAAGCAATCAACGTCGCCCATGGACATCCGCAGTGCCATAGGCAGTACCAAAGCGTTGCAGACCTTTAAGAAAGTGTCATTATGGGAGTGGGAGTGGGAGGGTGTTAGGCCTCTGGTACTCAGCCGCTTACCGTTCGAAGCGCGGTAGCTAAGCTACCACTCAGACGCCGGTTTTCTGCGGGAGTGTGGTACTCCCCCGGGCGAGCTGGTCCATTTATGCTACAGACAATATGCTATTCTTGACAAAGTATTTACTTATGCTTAGTACTTGTTATATTTACCTCTTCTATAAAAACAGTTTTCAATTTAATTTTTTATCTTGTTTCTTACCATCAAAGCCTATTCCAAAACTGATTACAACACAGCATGACGTCCCTTACGCGTTAGTATTAAATAAGTCCGTGGTACCAACGTGTAATTCATACTTTCAATAATTACAAAAAAAATCGTCTGATCATTCAACGCGTGGACGATATTTGCGACGAGCAAATAACTAACTAACTGTTCAGTGCTCTAAAACGTGAGCTGATTTACACACAATCAACCGCTGACAAATATGGCAACATGTCTGATATATATTAGCTTATCATTTATATATTTATTTGATTTTACTG
Organism: Baronia brevicornis; assembly: GCA_031353405.1. Taxonomy (NCBI): domain Eukaryota; kingdom Metazoa; phylum Arthropoda; class Insecta; order Lepidoptera; family Papilionidae; genus Baronia; species Baronia brevicornis. The sequence goes on from JASFAT010004076.1 coordinate 7,816, forward strand.
ATGCGCTTCAATTTCGATATGTAAAATTAATATGATATTATTTTCGAAAAAGAAAGTCATTTCACGCTCATAATTCCAAATTATGGATTCCTTCTGTTCTATGAACTGTATATAATAAAGGTTATAAAAATGGAATCGCTTAGGGACTTCTTAAAATAAAATTGTTGTACTGGTTCCAAAAATACTTGATTGTCTCCAATATAATATATAATTATAGACAGTTTCATCATTTGATAGATTCAGTTGTTGATAGATTCAACTCGCGCCTTATGAAACAGCTAAATCGGCTTCACTGTAAATGATTTACTTAACTAATTTTTAAGGTGTACATAATTACTAACAAAAATGTTAAAATGTAAAATGTATGGACCAAAAAAAAATCTGAAATAAAGATTATTATTATGTTATTACTTATATGTATAATCAATAATGTAATCCAATTCTAGCGTATATGTGCCAAGAAGTAAATAACAGTTTAAAAATAATACATTTTCTGTATTGTTAAAATTTCTCCCACAGTTCAAGGAAATACGCGAACTTTAGCAGACCGTCAGAAGCAAAAAAGTTGCTTTTCTGAACCACATCTTGAGACGTGACACATATAAATCGTTGAAACTAAACATGATTGGAAAATTCACTGGCAATGACGGATTGGTCAGGGAAGGAAGTCTTACCTACGTAATATAAGGAAAGAGATAGCGAGTGCTGCCTCGCCAAAGATGAAGATAGTGCTGAATTGACTGCTATCCTTCACGCGTCAGGGAGGCACTCTAAGAAGAGAAGTATTAAATTAAAAAAAAACTTTCGAAAAGAAAAGGGTTTTTGATTATTTAATATAATATAAATAGTATGGGATAGATTGGAAATTGAAAAAAAATGTTTACATTTTTTTCACAGTCCATGTATTTAAATTTAATATTTTTTTATTTTCAGACAATGCTCTATCCATTCCGTTTGTAGATATTATATAATACGTATATTTAAAAGAAATGTTAGTACAAGATAAAGACTTACTTGCTATTAACAATTATAATAGATGCCTATAGTAGAAGTAAAATGGGATGATTTTACTTCTACTATAGGCATCTATTATAATTGTTTGCATAAGGGAGAGACGTATCTGTTGGCTATTGAAAACAGTAGCCAACAGATATGTATGTGGCTTTGTGAATTATTTCTACATCATCATATTGAGAGTTCTTTACCATACTCCAATGCAATGTACGTTAAAAACATAATTTTGATACAGTTATTATATTATCTTAATCATGGAGTTTATAAGGTACATCCGGAGTGCAACAAAAAATATTTAAAATCGGAACTGGTTTGATAAAATATGTGAAAATTCAAGAAAGTTGCATAACGCGTATGAAGTTCTTAAGTGGTCATTTTAAAGATAAGAATTTACGCAAGTACGTACGTACGTACTTGCGTAAATTCTTATCTTTAAAATAACCACTTATATAGTCGACCTAATTATCAAAATTCGTAAGTTCATATAAATAAATTTTACAGGAACAACAAAAAACATATTTTTTTTAAGTTTGAGAACTTTTTAAAATTTTAAATATAAAAAGGCTATTTTCTTTTAGTTAAATACAAAATATTTCATCGGAAACACTTCAAAATTATCGACTACATGACATCAAAAGTGAGAAGAGAGTAAAAATTTTTTTTTGTAGGTTACGAATTCTTATAACTAGGCCAACGATACATAAATTAAATTACATACCGGAGATGATTAATACTATCAGGACAGTCAGAAATTTCACTTGGCTTTTTAGCTAAGCAAACCAAAGCATAAAAATACTAATGTGTGTTTTTTACTAGAGGAAGTGGAAGTTTAAAGAGAACTTAATTTAAATCTTACCGAAAAACGGCCGTCAGCAACTTTCCACTTCTCAACTACTGTCACTAATACCAACAACATCAAACACTTACCGCCACTTTTCAACAATGTAACATGTTTCGTCTCAACCTAGGAATCAATATATAGTAGACTGTACGGAAGACCACCGTTAATTCTTAGTTTTACACTTTCCTTAAAGGCCGGCAATGATTCTGTACTGCCTATGGCACTGCGGATGTCTATGGACGGCATTGAATGCTTTTCATCAGGTGGCACGCCTGTTCATTTGCCCTCCTATCCCATAAAAAAATATTTTGCCCAAGAAATAATTCTGGCTTTCCAATCTCCGGAGAATCAAAATCAATGGTACCTTTTTGTTGACAAAATTACATGCGTTGCTTACCGAGTAAGTAAGAGTAAGATGTGAATTAAGGTAGCGAAAAGGTAAGTAATAGGAGGAGAAGAAGGAAAAGTAATAGGAGAGCCAAGAAGTTGGGCTTTCAAATCTCTGCACCAACTGTACGTAAGGAGGAAATAGAAAAATGCATATATTTGTGCTTATCGCATTAAGTAAGTAAGGGTATGTTACTTCACCAGTCAAACTAGTGCTAAAACCACTTGTGCTAAAACTTGATTCTGCCACTATTAAATCAAGGTGACCTCGTATATATTAGTTTACGATTTGAGTTAATTAAAATATATGATGACCTCTTACAACCCAAAGAAGATAATACGTGTTCTATACATATGTAGTTGATAAGCTTCAAATGCGAATTGATACGCGTTGATGTCTTTTGTTCGTGTTTTTGTAGAAACGCAAGTGATCGATACTATTGTATTATAACACTAAAAAAAAAACAAATCACCTTTCTAGCTCTATTGTTTATGTTTCTTTAGTATATATAATAAACATTATTTCGAAATAATTTTATTGTATAATAGCTATATATATATATATATATATATATATATATATATATATATATATATATATATATATATATATATATATATATATATATATATATATATATATATATATATATATATATATATATATATATATATATATATATATATATATATATATATAGATATATAAATTTTTGGTTATTATAATTTATATTTTTCGTTTCATATTCGAGGAAACATAAGCATATATGAAACGAAAAATATAAATTATAATAACCAAAAATTTTAGATAGGAATTGAATATATATTCTATTTTTTATTTATTATATTATAATTTATGTAGAGTTATATTTTTCCCTTTTTATATTTTCACCATTGTAATGATACAATTTCATAAAACTATTTATTTCATAACTAAATATATAAAAAATAAAATCAATACGATATATACTTTTACGTGTTAAAAAGTATATCTAGTATTATTTTTTTTTAATTAATTTAGTTATTTAAATAATACATATATCTAAGTTTAATTTCCTGTAAGCCAATTTTTTAAATTTATATTTACGAGTAATTCTTCATATGATGATAGTGGGTGTCAAGAGTTGTTCAGGCGTGCGGGGGTAGGAGACCTTATAGCTAGTTTTTTATGTTCTTCTCAGTCTTCATTATTTTATTAAGGACACTTTAACCTCTATTTTGGTATGAACCTGACTGATATATTTCGGGCCACCTTCGGGCACCTTCCGTTGCAGGATATTGTCGGGCCTGGCCACTAAGATATATAATAATTGAGGATACTTGTAATAATCGATTAAAAGAAGAATTTTATTTGATATTAGCATACATTACTGACAAACTACTTGACTCAGAAAGACAACAAAGGTCGCAAGCTTGAGTGCCTCATCGAGATAAATATATGTACAGTCAACAGGAATTACTATTTATTTCGAGTCTGGCACTCTGTCGATTCGCTTTGACAAGAGTAGAGGATTAATGACCATTGCTCTAAAAATTAGAGGGTGCACTATAAATAACTATATGTTAGCGATACCTTCAAATCGATTTTTATAATGTCCCCAACCACAGGAGTCGTGCCAGCCAGTGTTTAAGAAGCTTGGCCTACAACCACTGTCAGCTATATATATATATATATATATATATATATATATATATATATATATATATATATATATATATATATATATATATATATATATATATATATATATATATATATATATATATATATATATATATATATATATGAGGTGTGTGTGTTTCTCTTGAGGCATAACGAACTATTTAAAACAGCTAATGATAACGCTGGTCTTCACCAGCATGATCCCCAATATCCCAATATCCCCCATAATAAATATATCAAAAGCTGTCTGTTCATGTGTGCACCTACAACAATATACCTCATGAATTTAAACAATTGAACACAAGATTATTTAAAATAAGACTATATGAATGCCTAATAGATAGCAATATTTATAATACTAAGTACTTTTTTGCTTTTAAAGATCGATCGAATGTATGTAATATTATATAATAGATAAATCATTTATAATTTTAATTGACAATATAATAGTTTAGTTTTGTATTTAGATCTTTATATATGTAATAATTAATGAAATTTGTACATCATAAGTGGCAATGTGATGGAGCTTTTATACATCTTTTTTCATCTTGATATACCGCACATTATACAAGTAAAGAATTATTATTATTACTTATTATTATATATGAAAATGGCAGAAACTGGATGCGTGTAGCCAAAGATCGGGCTAGGTAGCGCTCCATGGGGGAAGCCTATGTCCAGCAGTGGACTGCCGCAGGCTGTTGTTGATGATGATGATTATATATGAAAATGATCATGCATGCTTTCATTACAACCCTGTCGTGTCATAAAACTATTATTATACTTAGTCTATACTCTCTTACTTGATGCTCTGGTTATCTGCGGTAAAAGGCATAAGCGTGCTTTTGATTGAATATATTTTGTAACTGATAGACTTCACATTCTTTAATGGTACAAACTCTAGTTAATTGGCCTATTATTTGCATTTTTGTCGACGAGTCTAAAAAAGCCTTAGAATACGCTACACCCTACTTGGATAGAAGGTATCCATTACACTAAAGCAGTAGTATCACATGTAAGTTAAGCAAGTGGATATACATGTGAAGAACAAATTAGAATAATAGGGCAAGAGACACAGCGGACAGCGCTCGCTGGAACGCTGTAAGACGAATGTATGTCAGTCGCGCGTACCGTTAGCGTCGGTTCGATGCCCAGCTGGGGTTAGTGTTGTGTGAAAGTGTGTGGGCGATTTAGACATCGGCCATGTTCTTTACATGACCGCGATGGTAACGTTAGTACGCGACGGACAACACTAATTCGTTGTAGTTCATTGATAAATAGTAATGTGTGCTTTCAAGATCAATAGATAAAGATTGAACCGTTATGAGCTTCTTGGCGGTTCTTTTCATCGGAATCGCCTTCCTAATGAGCGGTAGATATGACAAAATATAGAATCTACAGTATTTTGATAAATAGATGTATATATAATATAAAAAAATGGATAAAATTACTTAGTAAGAACCAAATCGACATGTTTTTTACAGGGCAGTAGCATAAGTGATGCTACTGCTGGCACTTATGGTATTTTTTATTCTGTGTATATATGTATGTGTTTATGAATAAATTTATATACGTGTGTATATTTTTTATTGCACCTCAGTAATAAATCTACAATATATAATCAAGCCTTATATACACAAGACTAAAAACAATACGTGACAATACCAATACTACTGAAATTTGACTGATATAACTTGTTATTACATGTTTAATTTTTTTTTTATATTTTCACGCCTATCCCCCGCAGGGGTTGGCAGACCTCCGTCCGCTGCCATTCATCGCAGCGAAACGGCTCTTCATTGGTCGCTTTTCGCCCTCGTGAGAATCAGGATGTGACGGGTGGCGAACCACATCGCCGTCATTTTCAACAAATTAGGTATATTAAATTCGTCTTAGTAAATTCCACGAGCCGCAAGGGAGGATGGAGGTCAGCCCCAGCAGAGCCCTTCATGCTGAGGTAAGGCACCATAGTACCCGGGGGAGCCCGATCCCGGGACAATCGGCACGCTTGCGACTAGGCTCGCCCCTAGCCACGCATCCATTGGCACGGCAGACCGTGGATTGGCGGAGAGGAAGGTAAAGGATAGAGAAGAAAGGAAGGGGCAGGAAAGGAAATGCGGATTGGGGGGGGGTTACCAGACTCGAAATAAACATTTATAAAATCCATATAAATAATTATTCCGATGCGGGAATCGAACCCGCGTCCATTGACTCCGCGGGCGGAGGGCCCCGCCACTGAGCCAATCGGTCGGCCGTATATATATATATATATATATATATATATATATATATATATATATATATATATATATATATATATATATATATATATATGCTCATAATATATACTCTAAGCTCGCTAAAATCCCCCGGGGACTATGGTGCCTTACCTCACCATGCAGGGCTCTGCTGGGGCTGACCTCCATCCTCCCTTGCGGCTCGTGGGATTCACTAAGACGAATTTAATATACCTAATTTGTCGAAGAATGACGGCGACGTGGTTCGCCACCCGTCACGTCCTGATTCTCACGAGGGCGAAAAGCGACTAATGACGAGCCGTTTCGCTGCGATGAACGGCAGCGGATGGAACTCTGTGGTCTCTGCCAACCCCTGCGGGGGATAGGCGTGAATATATAAAAAAAAATTAACTAAATTATGAGCATAAAGACAAGCAATAAACATTTGATTACGACTGCTGGAGAAGATAACCTGTCTTAGTGAACGTGGTGTGGGACATAGCAGCTGGCAGAAAATAAATGCTTGTAGCCGAAAATTGGGTTAGGTACCTTGAGGGAGGCCTATGGCACCAGTAGAACTGCAAATGATCATAATAAGAACGACGCGTTTTTTTACAATGTATTTTATGTACCTCTATGTTACAAAAACTTCGTGAACCAAATAGATAATTCCTTTTTCCTTTAAACGGAAAGACACAATTAAGTGGTAAAAGTAAAAAAAAGTTGCAAAGCAACAAAGTGCTTTTCCGCGTTTTCACTTTTTAAACGTTAAAAGTTTAAGTTCAAACGTCTGTTAACTTACTTACAATGTTGCCAACATGGAGCGCTTACAATGTTTGTAACGGAACATAATTATTCATTAATTGAATGATTTAGTACTCTACCATTAAGTTACTAATAAGTACTTATCATTATATGGTAATTAATTAATTGCATGGTATGGATGACCTAATTGGCTTAATAGCGATATTATCGCCTTTGAAGTCAATGATGACGAGCTCAATCCCTGTAAAAGGATAAATATATGTATTACATACAGGTATTTATTTCGAGTCTGGATGCTTGGCCAATCCGCCTTCAACAAGCGTGATGGAACAAAAGTTTATTTTCAAGGTAAGAATTAGGATTCGAAACCTTTTAAATATACAAATATTATTCTGGCACCTTTACAAGGCATAAATCAGATCGCATATGGAATACTGTTCTCATTTCTATGCCGGGACTACCAGATATCATTTTCTTCCACGCCAATTTTGTATGCAGTCAATACAAAATCGGGCGATTCGATTCGTCGATGACCAAGATTTCACCGAACAGCTGGATCCTCTAGCACTGCGGAAAGATATCTCATTTCTCAGAATTTTTATTGCTTTTACCATGAGCAGTGCTCCGAAGAACTGTTTGGAATAATTCCACTCGCTGAATTCCACAACCGCACAACTAATCAAAAACAAAAGTTTCATCCCAACCACCTAAATAAGTTGCGATCCAATACGGTGCGCTTTTTCCGAAACTTCTTTCCAATCACCATCACCCTATGGAACCTAAAATGTATTTAATTAAATATATTTTCAAAGTAAACGCGTCTAGAAAGTCAATTTCACAAATTTAGTTGTCCCATTATATCATTATCGCAATGATAATTAACTTGTGATGAACCATTGTGAAGATACATTCGTCTCCAATGTCACAAGTGATGAAAAAAGTCGCAGTCCACTTTCTAAAACAACTCCATTCGTCCTGTTCGTAATTTCACCTGGCACTGTTGGATGCATTACTTTGTCAATGCATTCACGCGATGTACTTGTATTTTTTTTACACTCACTTTCACCTGTGTTAACTTAATGTAGTGATTAGTTCCATGTAGGGTTTTCTTCACTCAATGATTGCCCTGACTTCCTTCTCACAGTACCACGGTTTTTCAAAGGCTCTATTTTATCTATTAATCAAATACATTTTATTTATTAATCAAATACTAATATTTGGCTATTATCATCATCATCAACAGCTTGCGGCATCCAGTTTCTACCATCCGCCGTGCGCAGATCGACGCACCATCTGCCGGGGGGCGACCCACGCTATGTTTATTTTATTTGAATATAAATGGATTTAAATTCTAAATAACCTCTATGTTTGAATTAAATTAGACACTGAAATAAAAGCAGCTTTAGCTGCGTGCTATGGATTTTGCTTACAATCTAAGGTTTTTTTGTCGTAGCTCATACACGTTTCACAGCTGGGCACAAGCCTCCCCATGACTGGAGGAATGGACATTAACCCACTGCCCTCGAATTGGCGAAGTAACCAGATTTAGAATACATATCTGTAGACTATACATATATTTATCCTGATGCGGGGATCGAAACCGCGGCCATTGGCTCCATAGGCGGCAGTCCTCCCACTGAGCTTATGTTCGTAAAAAATAGAAAATATGATATATTTTTACAAAAATGTAACAAACGAAATAGTATTACGCTGTAAGCTCTGTAATGTAAAATTATCATTCATTTTATGGTTTTTCGGCGCTCCACATCCGTTTCGCGTACCAATACAATCAAACATAATATAATATGTATATGTGTATGTTAGTCTACATCATTTGTTTTATTATATATTAACTCTGGTCTACCTATCGTACATCGGACGAAATCTTTCCGATAGATCATTTATGTATAATTGATCAGTTTTTATTGCTTTGATATATTCATTTGTATGCTAGAACGAGCATAAGCTATAATCATGACTGGCGAAAAAGGATGTTAAATGAATTTTTAGAACCAGTACAACAGATTATGCTGTGTCATTAAAATGAAAATAATTACACAATTTGATGGCGTACAGTAAAAAAATTTAAAAATATGAATTTTATTACATCTTTATCAAATAACTCAATATTTTCTTCAGCGGTATTTCCAATACGACATTGGAACTCTTAAAAAGAAAGCCTATTTATGTCTCAAAGGCTTTTGTAACGCATTTATAATACCTTTATTTTGCAGATATAATGTTGGCGTTCATTTCTTTCTGTCAGGCGATACGCTTGTAATATAAAAAACTCTTGACTATTATATTTCTGTATGTACACTAAAATTTTGAAAGCCTTTTGCAAACGCTATATATTTTATACCTTTTTATTACCTATTGAGGTCAGGTTATTTGTAATGAAATGTTTAGGATTATATATGTATGAGTGCCCAAGTTTTGGTAATCCACCTTGTACAAGTTAATGTTCATTCCTCTAGGAATGGGGAGGGCCGGCCTCCAAAATGGGACTTATATAAGCTGAAAAGAAAAATATTATCCAAGGCGATTCGGTTACAGAGAATATATTACATATTAAAGTACTGTAGTGATACATTGATAAATATATTAACACCTTTTATATAATATTACTTTTTTTAAATAAATAATATATAAATAAGTAATGTTAAAATAAAATAAAAAAAATTTATTTTATATAAAAACAAAAAAAATAATTCGACTGATGTCTTTCGATACACATGTCACTCGTCCGGCATAAGAAATTGAAACTATATATAATATATTGAGATATAAAATGTAAAGTTAATAAAGTAAAAGTTAAAGTAAAAAACTGTTAATAAAGTATGAATAAGATATTATATTATAAATGTACAATGAATAGGAAAATAAATTAATTTGACTTGGAAGAATTTCAATTATATCGAAGATAAAACCCCCTAAAGATCACGTATGTAGCCGTAAGTGGTAAGGTCGGCTCGCTATAGTACCTTAAATGTTTCCCCACTATGCCAAATAGACCGTATACAAATTCAATTAAACTGTAATTATATTCAATGACATAAAATAAATTCTGACATCCAAGTCAAGTTAAAAGTAATTCCAATTAGTGTTTAATCAAAAGAAGTGAAGCGGAGGCATCCGTTAGCGAGCTATGCAAGCGTGCGGTCTCGGGTCCCGCTACGAAAATGATGCGACCGTTAGACCAGGCGTCGACGGGACCAAACAGACACCCACCTCGCTCCGCCTGACCCCGATGGCTCGGATCTAACCTTTAAAGGCTACCTGTATAGCCAATTGATGAGTGTTGACGACTTATCTCGCATCTCATTCGATTTTAATTAACGCTAAAAATATTTAAGAGTAATAATCAGAATTTTTTAATGAGATAGGATCATATATAGAAAGACTAGCTATTGCCCGAGGCTTCGCTCGCGTGGAATTTGATTTTTTTATGGTTCACAATTTTGGTCATAGTGGCTTCCATATAAAAGGTATAAGATATATGCTGTCGCTGTAATATTTTAATGATCACAATCTATATATGTTTCATATAACTTTATTAATTAATATTTTTGTTCACAAACTGTCATGTCGGGGCCACGCCTCACCACAGACAACATACTCTTTAGTACATTTTCCTCTTCTTAATAATAAAATAAAACAAAAATTAGTTATCCTACCGACTGCGCCATGTAATATTTTAATGATCACAATCTTTATATTTCATATAACTTTATTAATTAATATCCTTGTTCACAAACCGTCATGTCGGGGCCACACCTCACCACAGACAACATACTCTTTAGTACAGTCTCGGACTTTTATTTAGAACTATTCAAGACAAACAATCCTTTACCTTTGTGTAACTCCAATGGTTTATTGTAGCCTATTTGTTATTCCGATGTAATAATATAGGTTATTACTGTAAAGTTTCATCCAAATCTGTCCAGTAGTTTTTTCGCATTTATAATATTAGTAGGATAGGATATTAAGTTAAGGGATAGGATCTGGATTTTTTAAGGAGATAGGATCGGGCTTTTTTTAAGACAGAATCTGGATTTTAACCAAAAGGCCGTATGTCAATATAAAAATGTCAAGTTATGTCAATAATCGAAAGAAGGTTAAGAGATAAGATTACATATAGAAACGGGCAATAGTGTTGCCTGACTGGAGAACAATCTTCTCTAAAGGATTTCCATCACCATCCAGCGTGGCAATGCACGAAGTGGGATGGAAACCTTTGGACATGGTACTGCTCACAAAAAAAAAATATAATAAAAAATTATGATATAAGTTTATTGATATGATATATAGATATTTGTGTAAAAAAAAATTGACGTTTAAAAATAAAATATAACTGCCTGTATCAATATCACCCACATCTTATGTTTATTTATATATTTTGAGCATTATTTTTACTGTGAATAATCTATTTAAAAGATGAATTGTATATCAACCCCAACCCCAGACATCTGCAACACCACCAGCGTTACAGAAGCGTCGCCGGCCTTTGAAATGTGCGTAGATTTGTTTCTTGGAGGTTCTAATGTCGGAAATACTGCTTAAGGCAGCTGGTTTCGCAGAGTGGTGGTGTGTGGAATGTAGTGTATCGACATATCTCTCAACTTATTTGATTTTTATTAACGCTACCAATGTATAAGAGTCTATTCAATAATAGTAAATCACAACTATTTTATTTATTGTAGGAGGGCAAACTAGCAAGCGTGTCGTCTGATGGCAAGCAATCAACGCCATCTATATTCATACATCTGTAACACAATAGGCAATATTTCAATGCGTTGGTAACGCGTCTAATCGTTACCAACGATTGGAATATATTAAGGCTTATTTTTTAAAGGTCGCATGATTTCAAAAATACCACTAAAAATATAAATTAATTCCACAGAGTGGTTATGCGTACAAAGAAAGTTTCAAGAAAAACGCACCGTACTGGATTGCCACTCATCCAGATTAAGGAGACGAAAATTTTAAATGTCTTCTTTTTCCTTAATGGCAGTTAGGTATAATCATTATGCCAGTGTCTAATAAAATATAATTACGACAAGTATTTTGAAATGTACTGGTCACTTGTCACATTATAACTTGTTAGAATATTGACCATTCTACCAAAACCTTCTATGAATCTATGCAGGCATATTAATGTATAGGCTAGGGGAAAACATATTATATAAAATCCAGATCTGTTATACCATCCTCATTATTATCTATTACCATCATTATTATATTTTTTCTACAGCCAACATATGATTTATATAAATATGTATAATGTTCCATAACCAGGTAAAAGCCACACTATTTTTTGAGGAATAGAAAAATTAATCCAAACACGCTTGTACAAGGCAGATAATTGGAGTATATATTTACCTAGTTATATATTTACCTAAGGGCCGTAAATATATATTTATTCCAATAATTGAATCCACGACCATTGACTGCGAAGTCGTTCGCTTCGCTACTGAGACAATTAGATCGTCAATTGATAGTAATATGTAATATTAAAAAAACATAGAATACTGGGTATAAACAAATATGGAGAACCAGCTCCGGACGTAGAATAAAATTAAAAGCCAGCGTTACAAGAAACAGGCTAAGCCGGCTGCGTAGGATTCAGTTAACTGTACATACTGGTCTCTGGCTACTTCCTGAGTTCAAGATGTCTAGCTCACACTGGCGCCTAGGTTTACTTACATCTGCATTAATATCTTTGATGAAGTTTAAACGAAAAATTTTCATTTTACATCTGTATTAATATCTTTGATGAATTTTAAACAAAAAAAAATTTCATCGCACTTGTTAAAATTACAGTTTCAAAAACACACATACAATTAAATAGAAATTAATACGATATGATTAATGGAGTCATTACATTGCGACAAAAACTCCACGTTTTTCTTCCATAGAGTCTACTACATTTGAAGATGCCTGCTTGTTTTGACGCATAACACGTGTAGTACACGTTGTTTTTTTTTATGGCACAGGAAGGCAAATGAGCAGGCGTGTCACCTCATGGAAAGCAACCAACGCCGCCCATAGACATTCGCAATGCCATAGGCAGTGCGGAAGCGTTGCCGACCTTAAAGGAAAGTGAATTTATGGGAGTGGGAGTGGGAATGGGAAAAGTAGTGGGAAGGGGAGGGTGTTGGGCCTCCGGAACTCAGATCGCTCACCGTACGAAGCGCGGTAGACAAGCTACCACTCAGACGCCGGTTTTCTGCGGGAGTGTAGTACTTCCCCGTTGTTGAAAAATATAATATTGTATAAAATCACAATAAATTTTTTCAAGTTTCTTTTACGTGGATCTAAACAATAAAGTCACTGACTTTCTTTCCGATGAATACAATGGAATAAACTACATTTCTACTGCCACAGTATAATGCCAATTTAACTAGAAATAGTATACATAAATTAAAAAATATTAAAGCTAAAATGAACGAGAAATCTAATTAAATTATTTAATACAGAGCGGCATTTACCACCAGGTGAGTAGAATGCTCGTTTGCCAGCTCAACTATTAAAAAAATATATATACTCAATTATTCATATAAACTGCAGCAGCGAAAAAGAATTAGAACCCCAGGACCTCAGCGCAGTGCTAGAAAAACCACAGCGCTGATTTTCAGCTAGAAGTCTCGTTAAGGGCGTTTCTGACTTTTCGTCTTACAGTGGGTTTTATGGGTTTTGTTATCAAAAATAAAAGATATTCATATAAAAATAAAAGTAACATAGGTATAACAAAAATTTGGATTTAAATCGCAATTAAAAAATAAATAAATAATATCCTTAATATATTTTAATATTATATTTACAATAAACAATTCAATATACATAACTTATTTTCTTATAACAGTAAAATCCATATAACCAAATCCACTTATATTACCTTCCTGCTGATAGTGCAACGATCTAGACACATTTCCGTGAGAACTAGTCTTTTAAAAGAATTTTAGTGCTTGAATTTAAAAGACATTTTAAATTAAAGTACTAAAAAACGGTTTAGTTAAAAACCTATATGTAACAGAAGGCTTGTCTTAGGAAAAACATAAAACTATCACAACATATACACTATCACAACATAACCTTCATTTTTTGGAGTAAATGTATAATAAGATAATTGCTTCGAATGTCCGTTTTTATATATTTATTTCTGTATAAACAGTTGTCTGCAGATCTCTAGATCTGTCAGAGTCTATATATAAATTTGTATATGATCTTTTTATATTAACGTCATAAAAATATTTCAAGCTTTCTAATTTCTAACATATCCGATAACTTTTGAAGGTATAACGCCATGAGTCACGCGACAATTAGTCACACGGCAATCATTCTATAATAATCATTTCTAACTTTCTTTTTTGTTTCAGACAGCACTGGCCATCACTAAAAAATGCTTCTTCATTCATAGCACGAAAGAAAAAAAACAAACTGAATAAAATGGGCCCACCCCTGAACACCTGGCCATACAGCCATCCGAGAATGAAAAATGAGAAGGAAGAAGAAAGAGATAGTGGCGGCAAAGTGCTAAAGAGTGACAGTGACTTTAATAGAATGTGTTCAATTTTCAATCTCGTTAACAATTTTCGTGTGATGTGTATAAATTTAACGATTGCTTTAATATTTTTTCAAGTGTTTTTTAATACGAACTCGGTCTCAGCGGGTCCAGTGATACTCAATCTGGACTATTTACAAGGTAATTTTATTATTTTATATAACATTTGTAAATATACATTTCTTATATGTGCGTTGTATAAATGTAATATAACCAAATTCAATGAAAAAATCAGAGTTACTGCTCTTTTAAAAAAGTATTAAAACAAATTCCATTTTTAGTGTTTTAGTCCATCTACTATCAACAACACCTAACATCCAAACTACTATCAACAACACCAAACACACTACAACTAAAAAAAAAGTGGTAGTGTGTATTTGGTGTTGTTGATATTGGTTATTTATATTCGATTAACGAACAACTTGTTCGCGATGTCGCCTTAAAAGAAAAAGAAACGAAAGTGCAAGCGATGAAAATCACTTGTATATTGATATGTGAACAAAAACATTGTACACGAGACAATGGTGTTGTTGTGGTGACCGGTGGACAGTGAGAGGCAATTACCGTCGTTTATGGTTACATTTTAAACGCAATGGCAAAACAAGAAAAGCAATTTTCAATACAACTTCTCTAATGCCTTCTTTTTTATGAGACTTCATGTTTCTTTATATATAAATTAATTAAGAAAATTAAAGAAAAAAAAAACGAGGGCGAGAAGCGACTAATGGAGAGCCGTTTCGCTGCGATGAATGGTAGCGGATGGAGCTCTGTGGTCTCTGTCAACTTTTTTTCATATAAAACTGCGGGGGATAGTTGTGAATATATAAAAAATAAATAAATAAAAAAACAGCAATATAAAAATGAAAACTAGCAATATAAAAAATAAAAATAAAAGATAATTAACGAGTTAACGGGTCACGTGATAAGTGATCAACACCGCCTATGAATATCTGTCTTCAGTACTAAGTGGCACAGCAGATGCATGACCCAGCTTAGGGTAAGGATGCGAATAATGGGATAGGAAGAAGTTGAAATCTCAATCCGCCCGCAAGCTACGAGAGTGTGGCTCTACAGACTGAGAAAGTAATAGCCTCCCAAGGGAGTCCGAGTCCTGCGGAATAATTCCCGATACCCAATACCATTGATGAGGTGGAATAGGAAACCCCTTCAAACAATGGGAGAAGAAGAAGAAAATAATTGTAGGGAACGATTAAGTTAAGCAAAGGGAAACGAATTTGTATCCGGATCCTTACAGACACCATATGAAAGTAATACCGAAAAGTACTACCACTTACTCGTAATGCTGATATTCTGTGAGGATGTTGTACTTCACTGGTCGATTCGGTCCTTTCATGCTGTGGCATGACTTACCCGTTATTAAATACATATATTGTTTAATGATGTTTCCGTTATTTTTCAATTAGCAATAATTTGAAGCATGGCAAAGCTATCAAAATAATAAAATTTAATAGCCATATTTTTCAGTGAGTAAAACAAACATTCATGCCAAAAAACCAGCCAAATATTCAAACGAAACGTCGCGTGTTTTCCCCGCACTTTCACTTCCTTTCCTCGGTCGTAGGAGTCAACTGGGTCACGATGTGTCATTTGTTCACTTTAAGGATCTCTCATATTGTTGACACCTAGCACCGCCGCACCTTACACTTATTTCATTTATTATGAACATGACACAGGCGTATTATATAACTGCTAACAAATATTTCAATTTTTATCCATTCTTTTAATCTTACTCTTCTAAGAGTGCCTCTCCGACTTGCGAAGCTTAGCAGCCAATTCAGCACAACTTTCCTCCTCCTTCGAGAAGTGCAGCAATTCTGGAGCACTCGCTATCCCGGCCCACTCCCTGATATAACGTACCCAAAACTTTCTTTTTCAACCAATTTGTCTTTAGCCCGCCATTTTTCCCATCATGATCAGTTGCAGCAATTTGTACCTGTCATGTCTCATGATATGACCCAGGTAAGCAACTTTTCTACCTTTGACGGTCTGCAAAAGTTTACGTTTTTGCTTGACCCTTTGAGTCCAGCTGATAATCATTCATATATATTGATGATAATATCATTCTTTTAATAAAGGCATTAATTGCACAGCTTTGAATAATACTTACTTATTTCCTGCGGCTCTACAATCCTTTATGGGTCTTGGCCTCCTCAACGATCTTCTTTCACTTCGCTTTGTCTCTGGCCTTTCTTCTCCAAGATGTTTTCTTGTTAAGTTTCTTCAAATCCTTCTCAAAACATTAATAGCCAATATAAAGTATATTTTTAAATACACAAATATAATTAATTTTTTTAAATATAATTATAAAAATTTACGATGTTTAGACCGCTTTTTGACAAATGTAGATGGAGCGACGATCTGCAAAGGGCGGCTGTAATAAATTGGATGCGTGTAGCCGAAGATCAAAATAAGTAGCGCGCCTTAGGGGAAGCTTATGGCCATCAGTGGACTGCTGTAGGCGGATGATGATTGATATGATGAAATATTTTTACATGAAATATTTAAAAAAAAACCGTAACAATTCCAATGAATTTTTGTTAGTGTGTATTATTGGTTCCAGTTTGAACGATAGGATGCTTCTGGACCCGAAATGTGGTAATGTTGTCATGATTAAAAAATTTTTGCGATAATATTTTTTTATACATTTCTTAAATTTTGCATCCAAAACTACATACAATAACAAATTTTTAGTCTGTGACAAGACAATGTCAGGGCTGACTGATATTAAAGAAATATACAGGTGTCCCACTAGTAGTTTAATCCAAAAGCAATAACTTTTGTTTTCGAAAATATCGTATGTAATATATCTTGTTGTTTCATACAAATTTATAAATATTGTTTCATAAAATTACAAACTTATTATGGACAATCTGCTAACGTCATTGTGGACCCTACACTTATTTTAATGAAATATTTTTTTAATTGAAACAAATAATTAAATGAAATTAAAATAAAAAACCGTAGAACAAACATTGTCACTTTAATTTAAACTTTACGTGGACCCGTATCAAGAGATGATGTCATCGCGCCAATTGTTCGTTACGCTTAAGGTACACTTATTTTAATGGAATATTTTTTTAATTGAATTAAATAATAAAAAAATAAAAATAAAAACTTGTAGAACAAACATTGTTTACTTTAACTTATACTTTATGTATTATTTTTATACGAGAAATTTAACACCCGGTATAAATAAGACTATTATGATAGAAGTACCGTTTATTTAAAGATTATTCGAGAGTCAATAGCGAAGCAAATATTTATTATTTATAATGTATATGTGCCGAGGACCTGTCACTGGTTATTCACACAAGCAGGCCGTTTTTCATTTTATACTGACACCGTTTCGCTAAACAAATTAATTTTTATGTGCTAGTTATTAAAATTGGATGAGGTCGATGCACTGCTATGGGACCATTGCTGAATGTCGTTCTTACAGTATTCTAGTAATTTATTATTATTATATTATTTTAATTTATGACACAGATAGTCAAGCAGGTCATCTGATGGCAAGCAATCATCACCGACCATAGACATTTGCCATTCTGAGGGTATTACAAATGCATTCTGCTGTACGTTTTCCTGTCTCTTTGTGAAACTAAGCAGTAATGTATCTAAATTGTAAATTTATATATATTACTGCTCTGTAAAAGAAAAGACAAAATGAATATACCTGCGGAGTTTCTTTTGCCGTTTCTTCTGTCTAGAGATAAACCTGATTGCTAAATGATGGTATATACATATAATAAATCATAGGCGGATTGACGATTGACATGGAGAAAATGATTTAAATTTGAATTGCCTACCTTAGCGGTAAGGATATGAATAATGAGAGGGAGAGAAGAATTTAATTAATGGGGAAGAAGAAAATAAAGATTGGGGGGGATTGGGCATATGAATTCCACCTCACTTACTAACTGTACGAAACACAATAAAATGTAACCATTTAACGCCGATATATGAGGATGTATAATAGTACTTTTTTGATTGAGTTGGCCTATTCAAGGATGACTCTACTACTATTCGAAATATAATGTTTTTGGTATATTTTTAATATTTCTTATCCTGAGAATCCCGTAGGTCACTTGTTTACCACACATACCAATTAACATAAACCTACTCAATAAAAAACATCAAACAATTTCTATTGAGACTTCAAGGACTCTAGAAAGGCATTGGTGTAGTTAAGCTCTTTTTATAGCATAGGAAGGCAAACGAGCAAGCGTGTCGCCTAATGGAAAGCAATCAACGCCGCCAATAGACATGTGCTACACCATTGTAGAAACGATTCCGACCTCGGTTCCTGTATGTATATATTCGGAAATACTGTTGAAGGTAGCTGGTTCCAAAGAGTGGTGGAGCGTGAAAAAAGGTCAGACTCACATAGCTTAGAAAGGTAATTTTCCAATGGGCGTGCAACAATTTATCTAGATAACAACAAGTTACAGACACCAAGCCTTTGCCTATAGATCTTGATACAGAACCACCTACCCAACGATCGTGAGCGCCGATATGTGAGTAAGTGGGTTAAGAAGACGAATGTTCACCTTGAGATCGCGGGACAAGTTGTAACGGGACAGAGTGACGTGTCATGTCACGGGGAGCACGCGGAACAGGTTTCGGATGAGGTTACCGTTTGCCAAATAAACCCCAGATCGTGGCATAAATCATGGAGAAACTGAAAGCTTTACATCACGAATACGTTATTAAAATATTAGTTGTAGAATCACGCTGCTGACAAATACTTTGTCAAGAATGGCATATTGTTTGTGTGTAGTATTTATATTTGAATGGGCTGGTTCACCCGGGGAAGTACCACACTCTCGCAGAAAATCGGTATCTGAGAGGTAGCTTAGCTACCGCGCTACGTTCGGTGAGCGGCTGAGTTCCAGAGGCCCACCCTTCCTTCCACCTCCTCTCCCTCCCTCTCATAATGACAGTTTCCTTAGGCCTGACCTAAAGGCTAGCAACTCTTCTACATTATCTATGGTACTGCGGATGTTTATGAGCCGCGTTGATTGCTTTACATCAGGTGACACGCCTGCTCGTTTGCTTGTTCATTAGCCGTAGTGATTATTTCCCATCAGATGACTCACTACTTCGTTTTCCATAAAAAGAAAAACATATTATGGTCACTGACGACAGTTTCAACTTATAGTAGGTCCAATTATTCGCGGTTTAATGTAATTGGTGGTCACTAAACCACCAAGCACACACGCACCACCACTTTGTGGAACCAGCTACCTTCGGCGGTCTTTTCGAACCGATACGACATTGGCACCGTCCAAAAACAAGCCTACAAATACCTAAAAGGCCGAAACGCTTCCGTAACTCCTGCGGTGTCGCCATTGTCTATGGGCGGCGTTGATTGCTTTCCATCAGGCGGCATGCTTGCTCATTTGCCCTCATATCCTATAAAAAAAACAGCAGGCCGATTATGGTAGCTCTTGCGAAAGTCTTTTTCTAACTTAAGAAGCTTTAGCAATAACTTTTCGAGGTTAATTCACACTTGTAACAACCTACAAGTCGATTATTTCGTACCTATTATTTTCTCATTTATTTTTATAATTGCCATGAAGTTTTTTATTTAATTATGAATAAATTTTTGTGATATTTGAAATTTAATTTTTCGCCAATAACGGTGAATAAGGCAATCGGTCGATTATCTTATACTTTACTTTTGATCATCATCATTTCAAGACAAATGATGACATTGTCTAAAGATGTTAAAAGTAATTTACGTCTATTACATTTTAGTTTCTTCCGGGACTTGCTATGGTATAACTTTTAAAGCTAAACTAGAATTAAACTATATATATTATATATATATATATATATATATATATATATATATATATATATATATATATATATATATATATATATATATTTATCACACGTTTGACTTCTCTATTAATCATCATTCCACAATGTTAACACAATTTAAGTGGTAGTTTATAATAAAGAGTAGCACCATCTAGTATTAGGTATAATATTATTAACATTGTCGGATAAAAATTAAATTTTTGGCAAAGTTGTGCTAACCGTTGAATCCTCTAGATGGCAGGAAAATCAAATAGTCTGATCAATAAATAGAGACCACTTAATAAACGTGATATTGGTGCAGCAACATTCACTAATATGAAATAAATATTTACTAAGTACATGAACATATAACAATAAATTCGAAAATCTGGTTTTGCGTTTAAGTATAAAAAACTTGTATTAATAGAATTTACTCTTACGTAACACGAATATTAACACGCATGACTTTAATACGATATTATTTTTATTCTTATTTTTAATTCGATTCATTGTGTCAGTTCAATTCAACTTTTTTTTTGTTTTTTTCAATAACTATAAGTGGCCTTCAATATCATATTTGATTCAAAGAATATTTATTTGTAACCTCTTTTAAACCGAATAAGACCTAATTTAATAGATTGCACAAAACAAAATACTATCAATGGATCTCACTTACAAACAGAGCCGGAAAATCCATCCAGATCGCTACGGCTCTTGCTAAGTGAGCATCCGTTAGTAACGTCGCACTACTACAGTTATTTAGTATTATTTGTTATTTTTAAGTTTCTCTTTATTAGAATCATTGTATATATCGTCTTTTGTTCATTTATCTATAATCAAGTTTTTTGTGAGGAAAGGAAATTTCGAAAATATCGAAAAATTGCCATAAACGTTTTATTTCCAAAGCTATTGTTTTTAAACAATAAAAAATAATTATTTCAATTTCTTCCTAACAACATAGTGGCAAGGGGTGGGGCGCGGGGGTACAAAAAAATATGGTCAACTTTCGAGAATTAGCGTTACCCCAAAAAAGAAGTGTCATAAAAAGGCCTGCCTTCTTATAATGGTACTATGTCAATACTTACGTTTTTTCACTTATTTATTTATTGTGAGTCACAAATAAACATCTTATCGAATCGAATTAAAAATTAAAGTATAATTATAAATAACGGTTGGTTGTCTACGCTGGAGTAAAGAGCCAAAAAATGTTGAAATTAATTTGTATGGAACAATATAATTTTTTTTAATTGACATCTTTTTAAGAGGTAGCTTCTCCAATGAGCTAATCTTTAGGTGTTCTAAATATGCTTTAACCTAATTATTTCGCTTTATCTGCATCTAATTTTAGATGTAAAATTGTTTGTAGAGCTACATATAGGTGAATTAAGTAGACTCTAAAATCATATTTTTTGTTTGGATGATATTTAAAAGATATATTTCAATTTGTTTCAGGTCCAGTGCCACTAGCTAGAAACATAAGACACTTGCCGTGCATATCAAGAAGAACAGGCCAAGAGGGTCTTTGTATGTTCGCTATCGACTGCCTAAAAGCGAATGGATCTCATTTAGGAACATGCATCGACCGTTTCTATTTCGGTTCCTGTTGTCAAATACCAGATAAAACTATAATTCCACAGATCATCGAAAACAATATTGATGATAACTCAATAGATGGTGCAAACTTTGTCCATCCACAAACTGAGGATAAAGTTCCAATAAATCTAAATAAAATTCCTGAAGATGTACCACCAGAGAAAAATATTCCGAGTGAAAAAGTGATTGAAGTAACCACAGAAGCGTATCTATCTGAAAAAATACAGGATAAAACTAATCCTGATGAGTTAGAGACTAAATCAGATGAATTAACCACATTAGATAACACCATTGGAAGCGAAGGAAATAAATTATCTATGGCTGTTACTGCCGATTTATCCCAAACTATAACAACAAAGGTTGTTTCTCAAAATACAGAAGCCCCTGTAAAACTGTCCACGTTTCAAACAGTGTTAGGAAGTATCAGCGATTTGGAGACAGAAAAAACAAAAGATGAAATGACGGAAACAATTACTTCAACCACAACGTCTACCACCTCGAAGCCAACCACAACAACGACAACAGCAAAGCCGTATGTATCTAGGAAACCAATTAAACCCACGTATAAACCGAGACCAACCTATCGACCTGCAACTAATTTTACAAGACCTCAATATAGTCAAAGTGGGAAACCAAGACCAACAAAACCTGTTTCTGTATACAATTCAACTAGGAAACCTCCGTATAAACAACCACCTAAAAGAGTTTCAACAAAAAAGCCTTTACCTTTGCCACCTCGCTTAAATATAACAATATTCCCTCACTCGACCAGCACGAGGCCGTTATTTACCCGACCTTCAGTACCCGCTATTACTTATATTAACGCGACGGTATCTAAAACTGAAGAGGTATCTTCCACAACAACTTCCACCACGTTATCGACAACAACCACAACAACTCCTAGTTCCACAATATCAACCTCAACGTCAACAACGACCGAACTTCCAACAACCACAAATATGAGCGAAATATCTGAAGTTCCTTCGTCTGTGACTGTTCCTTCATCTCCATCAACAACTGAAATTGTCGTTGAAAAAACAACAGAAAAAACTGCACCTGTAACTACTGAATCAGTACCCATAGAAACTTTGATTCCTGAGCCAGTAAAGGAAATAACCATAACCACTGACACTGTTACTGAAAGTGAAACATTAAAACCAACCACTGAAGTTGAAATTGCAACAACAACGTCCAAGCCGGTATCGTCAACAGAATTCCCAACTTTGGTAACCTGGTCCAGTACCGTTAATGCAGGAACAAAAGCGCCTGAAGATTCCACCACGGCCGCTGATGGTAAGTTGAAACATTTTAAATACGGTACAAACAAAATGTAAAGTGAATTGCGCAGTAACTCTTACATAAAAGAGTCTATAATCGATAAACTCCATTAGACTGCAGTGTTTTGCTAATTACCAAAACTCGCCAACCAAGCATTACTTTCATTACTAAATTAAAGATTTCGTACCTTTAAAGACTACGAATAATCCTTTTTATATCATTATCATCACCGATATCAGCTTTGTTAATATGGGGTGATTTCACTTAGTAACGATGGTAGTAGTATATTATTATAGCATAGAGCCAAGCATATTTTTTCTTATGGAAAAAAGACAAAACGGGTCACCAGGTGATCATCCATTTGTGCTATTATAACTCTACCACTTTTATGTTTTTAGGCTGGAAAACAATTTGGAGGATAATTCTACAACACTTATTCTATTATTAGTATATATAAATAAAATTATTCTGCAATACTCATATTTCTGAGATTCTATAAAATGTCTTTTCAATGTATCTATTATATATTATTACGATGATGATAAAAATAGCACCATTACTGACACCATATAAAATAATTTGTATTTGTATCTATTAAAAGGCTATCTTACTATAATAATGACGGTCATATTGCTGTTTCTGATAATATAAAATGTTTTCGCAACTATTATTTTATAGATTGTCGTCAATTTGACGTCTTCATTACTTCCTTGTGCTGGGATCACTTTATTATAAACGACCACCTGCTATTGATCATTAACCGATTATTAATTCTTGCCATTTAATAAAAAAAATCCGCAAAATAAAAAAAAATTGCTGGATAATCCTTAGTTTAATTGATTTCTACAAAATATAAATTAAAAAAATTAAAAATAAATGAAGTGCCAGTGTAATGTAATAAATGTTAATTCGTAAATAAAAAGGAACACTAATAGTCTAAATCAAACTGTAATAATATATTCATAATAGAAATGGCATGTCTTTTCTACTGGCAGGGCTGACTCGACCTGTATCTGTCAGCACTTCCTTATGGCATCCACGATGTGTGGCTACATAAATTATCTCCTTTCTTGATTTGTCTGATAAAGTGATATGTTATAATAAATATTTGCAGTGTACAAAGTACAAAAATTCTTTCAGAACACTATTTATTTTTATGTCTTAAACGCAATGTAGCTTACCCTTGATATTTTAAAACGCTTTATTAATTTGCGATATTTATTCTTTAATTTACGAGTATATATTACGTATAATATTATATGGTTTTCGAATGGCGCTAAAAAGGTATTGTGCCCCGGGCGCGAATTAAGCTCGCTACGGCACTGCACAGAAGAATTTTTATACTGAGACTAAAGTAATTATTTATTTATAATTGGGATTCAATTATTGTGATTGGGATTATTTATGAGTTTTCTCAAATTATTTTATAAATGTAAGAACTGTCTAAAGATCTTCAAAACGTCATTGAAATTTTACATTATTATACAAGTTAGTTAGGTTAGCAAGTTTGGTTTTTTTATGTGTTTCAATTAAGTTAACCAGTTTTTTATAAGTATCTTCAAATTATAACCATAAAGTGTTTGAAATCAACCATTTTTAGGTCGTACGCCTCAAGTGAAACCAGCTGACTAAACGGGGTCGATAAATTGGTTCTCTACTGTGTAATTACTTTGCCATGCCGCTCTACTAAAATTACTGTGCCATGTTCCACATAAAAACAAGAAAACAATCTCTAATATAATGTCATATTTTGCCACATATACTTACTACCTTTTAAAAATAATGTGATTAAATATGATGCATAAAGTAAAAAGGTCAAATATAAAAACTTAAAAAAAAATATTCTTAATACCTTGATTTAAAATAAATTATTATTCTTTATATACAGTTAATCGTGATAATCGCGTGGCTCAGTAGTATACCAATAAATAATAATACCTGAAATAAACCCGTTAAAAACTAAAATTTGTTTTAAAGACTAAATTCAAATTCAGAATTCAAAAAATCTTGAGATATTGTACAATAATGATCGTTAAGGCGTGTAAATAGAGTGAAATGAAATAAATGCGTGTATCGTGACTTTTAAAAAGTCTGCAAAAGTCTATTTAAGTTTTGGTGAAAGAACACCATTTTCTTTAGACATAGGTACATACTACTACTGTCCTGACAAGCCGAATTTACATTTGAAGATACTTGTTATTATTTTACTTGACACTGACATAATTAGATTTTAGATAATTTTTTACACTTTAACACTAACAAATTTAGATAATTACCACTAAAGAATCAGAAAAAAAGAGTTTTCTGTTCTCTGAATAGAATTTGTGTAAATATATTGAATCTCAAAGACACTACATTCCAATCCATAAGTATTTCGCTGGGGCAAAGAGTTGTTACGCATATAACTTAAGCATTTATTAATATTATATCGTATGCCATTGAAATTTTTGGGATGTCTAAGATGTTCAGAACAAGTTAAACATTATCAATTTAATCATTTGAGTGACAAAGATAACACAGCAAAAATAAAGCGAACCGACTATAGTCGTCTCTATTTATATATAATATAGTATTTAATATGATATAGTATTTGATGTGATAATATAGTGTTTGATATGATAATATGATTTTTGATTTCTATAGAACTAAAACTACTGTTGCTTTTAACAGTAATTGTTTGTTCACAAACTCCCACTACCTCAGAGATCAATGACTGGACATGCACTTCAAATAACACTCTCAAGTTTGTTGTTCTAAGAATAGGCCAAAATTAAAGTGTTGAGCCAAACAAACGAAAACGATATATACTCTCTTGTAGTAATAACTTGTTATGTCGATTAGAAATATTTTTATTATCGGTTATTAACCCACAATGATAAAAAAATCTGATAAAGTAAAAAAAGTGATTAAGATTTTTATAACTTTAACTTTATTAAAATATTAAAAATTTTGAGGGCATGCCAAATCGTTTCATGTTCCACTGAATCGAATAAAAAACAAGCGTACACATTTCTTAAAGGTCGGCAGCGCTTCTGCAATGCCTAGACACTGCGGATGTCTATGGGCGGCGTTGATTGTTTTACATTAAGTGATACGCCTGCTCGTTTGCCTTCCTATACTATAAAAAAGTGGGTTTACATCGGAAATTAAGATAAAACAAAAACACTAAATAGATTTTTACACATGAGATCTTCAGCCCCGCGCAAGAAGCGGCACTTAGCTTCGCAAGGATCGTTGGGGTCGTTAGCTCGCATAGTTTACGTCACTGGCGTAGTTTAGCTCTGTCATTCGCGTTATATACACAAATATGGAAAGAAGCGATCGTTACATGAGCTAAGCTAATCTTAGCTTTGCTGCGTTACCGGTGTGATCTGCGCCTTAAAAGCTTAAGGCGCAGATCACACCGGTAACGGACCACACAGTTTGTCGTAAAAAGCTGTAATATGATTATATGAAGCTTAAATAGTCGTTGATCTTTAGTAGGATAATGAAAGTCATGGTCAGTTGAGCTAGAGAGCATTTATCAAGCTCGTACACCATGAAAACTTAACCAAGTGACCAGTGCATACTACCATAGATCAGTGCATATTACTTCTACTCAGTGTATGTATATTAACAGTTCATCCGATTCACAAACTCGATGATGTTCAAAAACTATGGAGACTTGGATTATATTTAATTATTTCAAAATTTGCGAATAATATGACCATTTTTTACAAAGGCTAGTACAGTCCCGTATAACGCGAAAATAACGACTAGCACTTCTTCTTCTCATGTCAGTGGTTCGATCTATATTTTTCCGGCCCAGTAATTCGCACCCCTCACACCGCGGTGCGGTATAGCCCCATTTGCACATGTTATGTTTGCAGCTTCCAACCTGTATACGGAGTGTGTTAAGAGATCTCCACGTAGGCCATCACAGATCTAGCACTCATAACTAGCGATAAACAACCCCGTATAACGCGTAAGACAAATTTAAAATTTTTACATCGTTTTTTATTTTGTGTTCAGAAAAGCCAATGTATACTCTTATCTGTCATTTATTTATCAACAGTGAAGATGACAGTTTAAAAAGAAGGGTTTATAAAATAATAAATATACATGTGCATATAATTATGCATATATACGCAAAACGATTTTACTCAACTTACAACAACTAACAATATGCAACATTTACAATTTAGAGACATGTAAACTTGCATAAATTGTTCTGATAGTGTATGTCCCGTGTAACGCGATTTCCCACAAAGCGGAACATATGCCCGCATTGTACGGGAGTCTCCTGTGAGCCTACGGTGTGCGACATTATCTTTGCTGTCAGACAAAAAGATTTAAGATTTAAGCGGTTTACGCGGGCCGAGACTTAACCATGTAATGGATAAGCGTGTCACGTATTGCGGCCGCGCCTGATTGCAGTCAGGTCAGCTCTCTGCTGCCCCACTCTAATGTATACGGCTCACTTTCTTTACAATCGCTGCAGATTGCATTAGTAACAGTGCCACCAATTGGTTATCACTTCGTTGGTTTAATTTTTTTAATTAGGATGATCTTAATGAAAAACAAGGAATATATATATTTTTTTAAATCAACTCTAATTTTTTTCTAGTAATCTACCCGCTTCACCATTGACAGCATTTATTCCTAAATTTATATCCCGCTAAATATCTTATATAAGAGAATTGTTTTTCTTTTCCATATAAAACTAAAATTAAATAATTAATTCAATTTAATTAATTAATTAATATTGAAAAATCAATATAACGTCAAATAAAAAAAACACTACAAGTTAAAAAAAATATTTATTTGAGTGGATGAATTAAAAGTATTTTATTAACGATTGAAATATGTATGCGTGATATATATATATATATATATATTTATATTTATATTTATATATATATCACGCCGCATTACAAATAGCATGCTGAAGTTATCATGCCTCACGACGCCCCTCTTTACTCTTTATGGCGTGGCATGCACGTGCGTGTATTGTATGTGTATGTGTGTGTGTGTGTGTATATAAGTATGAGAAGTAGTATATACATGTATGTGTGTGTGTCCGTATCAATGTCATCACTGTGGTCCGCGATCTGACCACGTTGGTTCTTGCTGAAAACAAGCGTCAGGTTCTCCAATAGAACGCCTGGCAAATGCTGAGCAAAAACCATTTTATGACACTTATTACATTAAAATTACTTTCTTTTTGTTTTGTTTATTTGTATATTATTAAGGTATTAATTTTAGCTATTTTAAAAAAGAAGGTGTCATGAATAAAGTTTTTTCTATTTCACTTTGAGAACCTCCGCCGTACGTAGGTAATGCGGTATGATAGTAAAATGTTACAACTTAACACTCATATTCGAACTTGTGATGATTCCGCGACCGAGTCGGCCCATTCAAGCATGGTTTTACAACTATTTAAGTAAATAAATAAACTCGATAGTGAATGCTTCGCCCTATAATTTCATTGCGCAGGTGCCATTGCAGCACACAAATCACATGGACAGACTACCAAACTGTTTATCGAAATTTCATTCCACACACCACCACTCTATAGAACCGGCTGCCTTCAGCGATATTTCTGAACCGATACGACTTTGAAACCTTTAAAAAACAAGCCTACTCATATCTTTAAGACCGGCAATGTATCTTTGATGCCTCGGGTACGCTGACTCGTTTGCCTCCCTATCCCATCGACATTTGTAGTGAAATTTATAAAATTGATTCGGGAATCAAATCCACGAACGACTCTACAGCGATTTCTTAGGAATCATATTACATTCAGTATAAAGATTGGCATGTAAAGGAATTTATATTTATGGACTATATCATGTCTCATTTTCATTGAGGCTTATCAAAAAAACTAGCTATGCCCGACCCAAGTTGTCTAAGTCACGAGTCACCGTGACTTTGTTGTGTCATTTATTTTTTCTCTCGAACATGACGTACACATTTATCAACTGCTAATATTTACATTGTTTTTGCTGCACAGTAAGTTAAAATTCGCTCAATCCATGCCTGTAAATAATATGGAAGGTTTGGGAGCTTTATAATCCCAAAATGATAAGAAACATTATCTCTGGTTATATATTTACGTACGTATATCTTACATTTATTTCTGACATCAGACTTTTTGTTTTTGCGTGGTATATATTTTCATATTTATATTGAAGAGATTGAGGTGAATAAACAAATAGATAGTACAAGATATGCTCTCGAGCATGATTTTAGAATATGAATATATTACAGGTTAAAATAAAATCCTAAAATTAAAATACTTAGTGGCAATTTTTAATTAATTCTATACACTGCTAGCTTTTGCAAAAGATCAGTACAATTCTTTTACCTGATTTCAAAATACGTATTTTAAAAGATACATATATACTTTAATTCAAAAAATATATCCACACATTTTCTATATATTTAAAAAAAATAAAAATCATAACAGATCTTTATTATGTTTTCAGAGGTATGGTCCTCTATCACACCACCGGAAGGATGGATATTGATATCAACTCTGAAACCGAAACCAGAGACTCCACTAACAACAATTCCTACTACTACTACTATTTCATCGTCAACAGCGACTTCACCAACTCCACCGCCAACAACAACGACATCATCTACAACTGCCTCCACAACCACTACAACGACAACAACACCAACTCCGACAACCCCCGTCACAGAAGAAATAACATCGATCGCAGCAAAAGAAACTACTCCAGTCATAGAAACAACAACGACAACTGAGAAAACTACACCATATACAACAACAAGTTCTTCAACACAGCGACCAACAACGACTTCCTCCACGGAAGCTACAACGCACGCACCAAGTTCAAGTTTAACAACAGTTGCGGTTTCCATCATGACACCAAGTACAACAGAATCTTCTTCAACTGATTCTATCTCAGCTTCATCGATATCTACACCAACGACTCAAACACCAATCGAATTCGTAGTGAATGTAACTTTATCACCAACTGTACCGACTTCTACGACAAGTTTACCTTCTACACTTAATGTCTCCTCAACGACTGTGCCAACAAACACCACAGACAATACAACTGTTGCACCATTGGATAAGGGTAAATATTTTTTATTTAAGCTTTAAACGTTTTCTTAGACATTATCAATAGATAAATAATTTTTAGAACGATCAATTGGCTCAGTGGCGGGAGCCTCGCCCGCGGAGTCAATGGTCGCGGGTTCGATCCCCGCATCGGAATAAATATATGTATACACACAATACAAATATTTATTCCGAGTCTGGGGTAACCACGCCAATCCACATTGGACAAGCGTGGTGGGTTAACGTTCCTTCAGAAATAGAGAGGCCCGTGCTCAGCAGTAGGACATATATGGGCTGTTAATAAAAACACCCAAAAACTAATTTAGTGTAATGCTGCATAAACAATGAATTATTGTCATAAAATTAGTACTAAAGATTTCAGATTCCAAATTTTTTACCTGACAAAAGATTATATTATTAAAAAAAAATCATTATTTTACATTTAAATTTACTAAACAAATATTATAGCATTTTAATGAATTAAG
The DNA here is from genome assembly GCA_031353405.1 of Baronia brevicornis. Taxonomy (NCBI): domain Eukaryota; kingdom Metazoa; phylum Arthropoda; class Insecta; order Lepidoptera; family Papilionidae; genus Baronia; species Baronia brevicornis. The sequence goes on from JASFAT010004076.1 coordinate 38,541, forward strand.
AAATGTTTTATTATTAACATTATATTAAAAAATATAATCATTATTTTTATTTACATTGGTGTAATTTCTTAGCGTTATGAAGAAATATATTTACCGTCTTTTTGCATTAAATTGGCAGAAACTTTATATAATATATACGTTGATTTTTTGTAATGCTTTCATCTTATATTTAATATACTGAAGTTAAGAAATTTAAGATTATTAACAATTGCTTTAAATGTTATTTGGTGTCTATGTTTGAAAATAATTTAAATTCCTATACCCGAACTAGGAATAACTAGAAATTCATATTCATTTTTTATAATGTTCGTTTTCATTTTCAGATCAATCAACAACATCATCTTTGAACGAGATATCCACAACGACCGTATCGACCACTGATATGTTCAACATGTCCGACTATAAGGATGGTTAGTTCTTTTTAATTCTTTTAGGTCAATGAGCAGGCGTGCGATATGCCTGCTCGTTGATGGAAAGCAATCAACGCCGCCCGTAGACATTTGCAATACCAGAGGTACATCACAGTACATCCCTTCGCAGCAGTCGCGTAGCTATCGTAGGGCCAGGTTGCAGTGCACCAGAGCCCCAAAGCTCAGAGGGCCCCCTAACCCAAGCTTTGAAAAAAGCCAAGGCCAAGAGCAGCCAGCTCCCGAAGCCAGAAAACCTCGGGCCTGCTCACTAGATTTTTTTATGTTATTAAATGAACATCAACATTCACAGAACTGATTAAGTCTTACAACACATGCTCTAAGCGTCCGTGATAAATATATGCTATTTATTATCGATGTTTGGTAATTTATTATATTTGAGTACGTCCGTAGCTGAAAAAAAAAGAAAAAGCTTTGTTTTCCGTTTATTGGTATCATTCATATAATAATTATTTAATATTGTCATTTTTGTCCTTGTTTATTCATTCCCATTTCCCATAGACAATCTACCATTCATAGAGACCACGTAGGCATTTCTCCTACTAGGGACAAGTTCAACTTCCTATATCCGATTCTTATCCCTATCTATAAGTTTGAAGGCCAATATAAGTTTATGTGGAAAGAGGGGGTAAGGGCCCGATTCTTTTTCAATCCACCGGGGCCTTTTTTCACCTAGCTACGCCACTGTTTCGCAGTGTCAAAATATCTTTCGGGAAGATCTTGTTTACACTGCTTTTACTGTACTTCTTCGCAGTATCATAGTGTCTAGCCGTTCGAGGAGATTTTGTTTACACTACCTTTACTGTATTTCTACGCAGTATCAAAGTGTCTAGCCGTTCGAGGATATCTTGTTTACACTACCTTTACTGTATTTCTTCGCTGTATCCAAATGTCTAGGCGTTCGTTGAGATCTTGTTTACACTACCTTTACTGTATTTCTTCACAGTATCAAAGTGTCTATCCGTTCGGGGAGATCTTGTTTACACTACCTTTACTGTATTTCTTCGCAGTATCAAAGTGTCTAGCCGTTCGTTGAGATCTTGTTTACACTACCTTTACTGTATTTCAGTCCTTTAATACAAGTTAATAGCTTTATTGTTTCGATATATGCCCTCCATTGTAACGGATAATATCATCCGCATTTAAATGATGTTGTGTTCTGATAAAAAAAAAACAATTCGAAACACTCGTCCGTAATAATAATACATACCATTGTAAACAAGTTATAAAGTAATTTTCTGTTAAACGCATCCTTGGTCAAATTAATATGAATATGCATTTGTAATATTTAATTTAGTATTACCAGAGAAAAAAGAGTGAATTAATTATTATTAAAAAAATCGTGGTTTGGTCCGTCGAACTTTTACATTTTCATACGTTACCCAAGAAACATAATTTAAAGGCGTATAATTATGAAGGTAAAGCTGTCAGTGTTTTAGTGGTAGTTTGTTTTTAATTACAAAACAAAAAACTTTTTAAGTATTTCTTAAATTCAATTACAAAGATGGCCATGATTTTTTTTTTCACATCAATAGCATTATACATGTACATAAATTTAGCAAAATGTGAAGAAAAACTTTCAAAAATATACTTACAATTCTTTCTTAAGAATACACTTAGTAGCATAAGAAAATAAATTTGATTTTATTATATTTAATTTAATAATAGATTACATCCACTAATATCAATAACAAGCAATGAGTTAAATTCATCAAACAGAAATCATAAAACATAAACATGGAGACGGAAAGTATTTTTCTAAAAAACCGTATTAATGTATGTACCTATTTACAGTTCACTTATACTTTAAAGTTTTATGGAACAATAAAATACAAATTCTCGAGCGTTCCCGCGAAAAACTGACGTGTACTTATAACAGGTCAAAGAACTCCCAAACTGTGTACCTTTAGATTCCCGACCGTATAAAAAAATAACACAGGCACAAGACAAATCAGAATCCTAACAAAGAGTCGTCGGCGGGCGAGCGCTGCGGTCGTACGTTACACCACGGCCAAGGCGCACACAAGGACGTCATACACGTCTGTTGTGATTTCAAACGATTACGCGGTTTAAAAAAAAATGCATTGTCTTCACCTTTAAATGACCACACACACAAAGAACAAGGTTGAGTTATCTAATCGAGTATATATGAGAAAAATAACAGTTTCAACGGAATCACAGACTAATTACAGTGCTAATAAGTGTTATTACAAAGGTTTTTTTTTATGTGTCTCGTACATTAATAATATTGGAGTATTTTTAAACGGACATTTTCAAGTTTGAAATGAACGAAAATTAGCTGCATTGGCGTACATTGTAATTCATAGTCGGTTACATTTAAAAATAAAAATAACTTTTTAAAGCAGTGATTGTTATGAAACAATGACAAGATATAGTTATCTTGAAGACGTTGATTACATTTAAAAAAAAAATTACTTTTTTTTTGACCAGTGATATTTTTATGTTTCACCATTGTTTTTTTTTAAATTAAGAATAATAGCCAGGGATGTTCATCATTAGGACGTTGATTTTATTTTCATTACATGTTTTGAATATCTGCCAAGATGGCTGCTTTCGTTTAAAAAATAAAAATAACTTTATTTAAGCAGTGCTTTTTTATGGTTCGTGATTGTTCTTTTTTTAAATGACACTAATGGCAAGGGATGTTCATCTTGAGGACGTTGCTTGTATTGTCGTCAATTGTTTTGTGTTGTGTATTTTATGAAAAAAAATGATACTAAACTCTACGCTGCTGGTGCTGGCAGTGTGTGGAAGGCGGCTGTGGCCGCAGGCACGCATCGTCGGCGGCACCAAGTCTGGGTTCGGTCAGTGGCCGTGGCAAATTTCGCTGCGGCAATACCGCACCTCCACCTACCTGCACAAATGTGGCGCCGCACTGCTCAACGAGAACTGGGCCATTACCGCTGCGCACTGCGTCGAACAGTAAGCACTCACTTTTCTTTTTTGAACTCACTTTCTAAGGCATCTCCAACGCTGGAAGTGTAGCTGGAACGCTCGTCTCTTGAAACCCATGACCTTTTTTTTAATGTAATAGGAAGGCGAAACGAACAGACGTGTCATCTGATGTAAAGTGATCAACGCCGTCCATAGAAATCCTCAACCTCAAAGACAGTGCGGAAGCGTTGCCGACCTTTAAGGAAAGTGACATTATGGGAGGGGGAGGGGGAGGGTGTTGGCCCTCCGGAACTCAGACCGCTCACCGTACGAAGCGCGGTAGCTAAGCTATCACTCAGAAGTCGGTTTTCTGCAGGGGTTGGGTACTTCCCCGGGCGAGCCGGTCCATTCATACTACAGACTTATTTGTCTGTAGCCATTGCCATGCCATTTTTGGCAAAGTATTCGTCTGCAGCGTGGCTCTACCACTAATAAATAATCACGTGGGAACACCGTAGGTGGTAAATTGTTCTACATTGGAACAGTTCATGGCAAAAAACTGCGACTAAATCGCACGGTGGGTAATGGTTAGCCATCCAGGAGCATGAAACCTGTTTTTGTAGCTCATAGTGCGATGTTGGAATTGTACTATACAGCTTGGAGGAGATTAAACAACTCCTAAGAGAATTCACCGTAATAAGGTCGATACATTAGCTACGCAGAGAAATGATACATCTCTGCGCACAGATAAAAGTTCGAGCCTACCGGAATGCTCCTATTACTGCAATGCTCCTAAGTACCAACTTAGGAGCATTGCAGTAAGGTTATCGGCCTTTGAAAAAAAGTATGTTGTCTTCTTTTTAAATTTCGTAAAATTTCGTACTGATTTAAAATTCGGGAACTGAATCCACGACCATTGACTCAGTGTAGTGACGTCGATACTGAGTCAATAAAATCGTCAGAAAGTTGAAAAATAAATAGAAAAATTTTTATTCGTGAGAAACATTTTTTAACAAGAACTTAAACATAAAAAGAAATATATAAATTAAATTTAACATAATAACAACAAAAACTAAACATTTGCCACAAAATGGTTTTTATTCAGCGCTCTATAAGAGCACCTGGTGCTGGTTGTCAAAAGAATCAGAAGTAATATATTTTGATAAATAGTACAAAAGTAAAAAAATATATATATAATGTGTTATTTACATAATGTTTATATATTATAATATGTTTAAAAACGTAAATAACTTACAATTTTAATCTTGCAAATTTTATATTCTCACTAAACAAACCGTAAACTTCCTCCTGTCTTTGCAATAATTGGAACGATATCTTTAACAAGGTCCATGGCAAAAAAACTCACCAGCGACATTCCACCGCAGATAAAAAAAAAATACTGATATAATGATACAGATAACGAGACTCGAATTGTTCAACCCAAAGCATTGGTTCAAAAAAAACATAGCGACCTCAAGACTAACTCAAAGTACGTTTAAAGATAAAAACGGCAAACTTGAACTATTGTTGAAGAAACTATTTAAAAACAATTGTCTATAAGGAAAATAATTATATTATCCTCAGGTTTTCATAAACGTATTTAATATGCGGTTTAAATAAATACCATACGTCAAGTTTTATGTCAGTAACATATAGCTTATAACTTACTTCATATATAATTATGTTTTAATAAGATACTATAATAAAAATGGAAAACACATTATTTATGACACCTTTTTTTACAATAACTAAAATTAAAACCTTAATAATATTATAACATACAAATAAATAAACAAAACAAAGAGAAAATAATTTTAATCTAACAAGTGTCATAAAATGGTTCTTGCTCAGCATCACCTGACGCTGGTTTTCAAGAAGAACCAACGTGGTCAGATCGCGGACCACAGTGACGACATTCATACTGACATACACACATACATCCATATATATACTACTACGCATACTCATATACACATACACATACAATACAATAAAATTAAAAACAACTAAGTCATGTAATAAATTCACTGCAACCAAAAGAACAAGTTCCTGATTGCATACTTAAAATTAGATTTTTGTATTTTTTTAAATATATTTATTTATAGTATGCAAATCACGAAGAGGAGGTGGCAAGTTGTTCCAACACTTAGTAATTAAGATTTTTTAATGGCTTCTAATTATTAATAATATATCTCAGAACTAACAAATAAATATTATAGTCGATAGCGAGTACATGGTTCCTTTATTCCACAAGAGTCATTCGCGGTGATAATGGGAGCAAAAACCTGTGAATAGGCAGTGGTGTATACCTAAGAATAGCAATCCCCAATTAAATTAATTAAAACCAATTTGCAATCCCCAACCCGCCCGCCAAACTCGAGGATTACAGGAACAACAAATTTTGAGGACGGTCTATATCCAGCCAATGATGATCTAAATGGTTTACTAACAAAGTTACCGCTTTCGGAGTCTAGGTTTGATTCCCGCATTGACATTTTATTTGTATGGCCTCAGGTATTTATTGTGAGTCCTTTTGTTTGCCTTTGTCTTTGTCATTTTTGTATTTGAATGGTACCTACGATACAAGATATCTTAGTGTGGTGCTCCATTCCACAAGCGTAATATTTTTTTGCCACCAAAATATATATTAAATAGATACATTTTCTAATTAATTAATATTGGACACGGGCCTCTCCATTTCTTGAGGAACGGACATTAACCCCGCACGCTTGTCCAATACGGATTGGTGGGGTAACCAAACTCGGAATGAACACCTGTAAATAATACTCGCACATATATTTATCTCGATGCGGGGGTCGAACCCGCGACCATTGACTCATCGGCGGCAGTTCCGCAGATGGAGTTAAAGCCAATAAACAGGTCGTCTCTTTCTTTATTCTTTTTTCCCGATTCTAGCTTTCTCACATATTCTAATCCACTTCACCCAGTTTTTTTTGGAGGAGGTTTACAAACAGAGCAAGCAGTTTACCTAATAGGAAAGCAATCACTGTCGCCCATTGTCATTTGCAATACACTGCAGATGGTTTCTCTACCTTAAGGTATAAGGTACCATAATGTTAATAATGGGGGAGGTAGAAGGAAGTAAAAGAAGCAAAAGGTTGGGCATCGAGGCCTCTCACCTCACCACAGAAAAATGCTACCACTCAAAGTCGATGTTCTGTGAGAGTGTTATTTCCCCGGTCGAGCCGGGCAATTCATACATTATGTTCTCTATGCTTTACCACTATAAATGAACTAATGTGAACTATGAACTAATGAAAAGTGCAGCCTCAAATTTGGGATATTTATTTGATTTTTCAGTTTGAAAATGCCATTTCATAAATAAAAAAATACATATATACAATTTGTTTAAAGCACAGATAATAAATATGTTTTGAAAATACGATAAAACTGCTTATGATACTACCGGTCGTAAAAAGTTATCCTTGCAATAACTTCGGCGCTAAATTTATAGTCTTGTCCCCAAAAGAAAACGATTCGAATATTATGCAATGCGAATACATTTGCATAAAACGAAAAAGTGCATTGACATGATTCCCGCCTAAAGAATGTTGTTTTTTTGCCATTATATATGTATTTTCTTTGACTAAGATCCTTTTTTGTCTTTGTGGTCTTATATTAAGAGAGAGATATTGTGTAGGTACAAATATAAACTCGTTTATGTTCATACTTTCGTCAGATTAACTACATAATAAATCAAATGATACTCAGCTATATATATAGCCGCATGTGTTTTTATTAAGAATCAATTCGTTAAAAATTCAATAAATATAATTTTAATAAAATTTATAAGAAGAGTTTAAATTTTATTTGCTCTGTTATTGTTTAGTGTACCACCATCCGAGCTGCTGGTTCGATTGGGTGAACACGACTTAGCTACAGAGGACGAGCCGTACGGATTTGCCGAGAGACGGGTTCAGATCGTCGCCAGCCATCCACACTTCGATCCAGCTACTTTTGAATATGATCTAGCGCTTCTCAGGTAAGACTAATCACGTGTATACTAGAACACGCTTTTCGGGACCACTAGTTGACCCGAATACTCGTTCGCTCTCTCATAAAAAAGTGACGCTGTCTTTTTAAATAACTCGTCGCCAAATGTCCTTTCCACGTGTCGGCACAGCTTCCCGCATCTTTTTCTGTTGCCTTGTTTGTCTTTTTTTCTCCTCTTGATGGGCAATCGCATAAATTTAAAACTCCCGTTTTAATGTACCCCTTACAGATCCTAAGCCCTTTTTTAATGCGCCTCATTAGCATTTTGCAAGCTAAAAGTCGTGCATAAGGATATTTATTTTTTACTTATTTATTTATCATCAACATTACATACCGTGTTTTGCCGTTGGACCTCTAACTAGGCATGTATCTCGGGCCCTAAAGTTGTATATTATTAATTTTACCCAATACATACTTCTTCTAAGAGTGACTCTCTGACATGCGAAGGTTGGCAGTCAATTCAGCACAACTTTCCTTCGTGAGGTGCAGCAGTTCTGGAGCACTCGCTATTCCGGTCCACTGATACACCGGCACACATACTGACATTACGTAGGCAAGACTTTCTTTTTCGACCAACTTGTCTTTTGTCCGCGATTTTTCCGATCATGATCAGTTGCAGCAATTTGTATCTGTCATGTTTCGTGATATGACCCAGGTAAGGAACTTTTCTACCTTTGACGGTCTGCAAAAGTTCACGTTTTTTTCTTGACTTGTCGGAGAACCTCGTCATTGGCCACCCTATGAGTCCCATCTATACGTTTTCTGAGGTCTTCTTTAAACGTCCAAGCCTCACATCCGTATAGAAGAACGGGCCAAATGTAACAGTGGAGCATTCCAATACATACTAATTGTTTATTAATAAAGAGCAAGAAAAAGAATGAATTTCTCCTGTGAATATAATTTGGAAATGAATAAATCCGCCGGATAACTCAGGTAACCTATGTATAATATATATTCATTTAGCACTTTGATTTAGCAAACTTAAGTGCCAATCGGCTAGTTAAATTTGTCGGAAATCCGACACACGTTGAAGTAGAAGAGTGCTGGAGTGAAGCTTGCGTCTTGGCAAATATAGTGAGGGACGAGGGTAGAGCAGCTAGCAGAGATTGCATACAATGTAACCGAGGTGGCGTGCGTTAGGAAAAGCAGCTATGATGTTCAGCACTAGAATGCCGTATTATGATGAAATTCAAATAAAAAAAGTACGCTTTCTCAAAGAATTATCAAAAAATCAAACGTATAATCAATTTATGTTATAATGCCTTTAAAGTGACTTAGTCATATTTAATACCGAACAAAATTATACTCGTATGTACAGTGTGATAGTTCTTTAACCCGATAGTGAATCATGACTTGTGATATTAATTGGAATCCTTTAAGGCTCGATTCACACTGTGATACCGTTCACGGTTCAGACTCGCTCTGATCTCTGTCCGGTCAAAATATTTTTAAACAAGTAAGTATCAAAGCATTCACACTATCGCTCTAGTTTCGAGTGTAGATACAGCGAGATTTGATAGTACCGCGACTGGAAAGAGATTGAAGTGTGAACGGCGTCATATTGTGAATCGAACCTTATTGTCTGCATATTTGTATCAACCGAATCTCGTCTTCTATATATAGTAAAATAATCATCATGCGCCTGTAGCAGTCCAATGCTAGTCATAAATAAGCCTTTCACAGGATTTGTTGATTACGATTGGTAGCTACAGGCTTATGATTTGCTGGCTTTCTATAGCCACCAATCGTAATTGGCCTAAAAATCATGCACCGGTGAAGTTTCTTTCAGTTTTTAATATACATTACGTTTCAACTGGTTGCACTAAACGACTGATAAGTATCCTAATAAAATCTTCAGCACTTCCAAAGATCAACCCTTTACCACTTCAGCTTTTTAACCTATGTCGATGACTTAGATTCTCTTGCAGATTTTTTTATTTTAAATCATATCCACCAAATAAACTGTCTGTGTGTGTGCCAAATAAATTGTGAGTACAGTCAGGACGTACTGGTGAGAGACTTTCGGGCACTGAGGTACTTCTCAATACGATTTTAAAATGGACAAGATTAAACATCAAACTATAAAAATAGCTGGCAACACACAGCCTGTAATACGCCATTGGGGTCGTTAATAATTCATTAATCAAAGTTATGCTGAGATTTAAACCACAACCCTTGATAGATTGCCTTGAAAAGCAATACTCGGAAGGTAAATTAACCACAGAGATAAGAGGCTGTTATATGTATATTAGTTCGCCATCCGTCACGTCCTGATTCTCACGAGGGCGAGAAGCGACTAATGGAGAGCCGTTTCGCTACGATGAATGTGTGAGGAAGAATGGATGAATGTGGAGGAAGCGGGGAGGATGTGCCGGGATCGTAGCGGATGGAGTTCTGTGGTCTCTGCCATCCCCTACGGGGGATAGGCGTGAATATATGTATGTATGTATTAGATGAGTATCAGTAGACAGTTATCTCAGCTGACTGTTGCCATTTAATCTATCTCGGGCAACAAGCGAGACGTGGCACTGAACGCCAAGTGTTCAGTGCCAGTAGCCAAAGGTCAAGTGCAGTGGTGAGTGACCGCCGCGACACGCTCTGACGACGCACCGCTACAAAAATGAGGTCCACCTGGTGTTCCTTGATTAGTTTTTTTTTGTTAATAAGTCACTTATATTTAACCAGCAATAACTCATTTACTAAGTGGACTATAGATATGAACCATTCCCTAGCACAAGCCTATTTTTAGCTTAGTTAGTATGGTTATGGTTTTAGTTATATCAAAATATCACTAAGCTTCTAAAAAAAAAGCAGTGAAAATCGGCTTCAAGTGGAAGCATTTATTATTTTACCGCGTTTTCTCAATCCCTTTCCATTAAATCTTTCTTCCCCACAAACTCGTTAGTGTATCTTTTCCATAAAAAAAAATAAAGAGAACTAATCATAAATTGTTCTGATGACGCAATACTTGATTAGGTCAATCAGGTAAATAAAATAATACACCACTCTTTTGCATCTTTCCATATCACCAAATACATCCATAATTGCGATTCCGAGTAGGTCAAGGTCAGTGCTCAAGATTCGTGCCGACATATATATGTTAATAGATTATCAATTCTATAATCTGACAGCACGTACACAACTTAAAACTTCTTTAGTACAGACTAAGAAAGACCAAGCTAACATAAATTTTGACGTCACTAATGAGCTTTAAGGAAAAATCCACGGTAAAGTAATTGCCATGACAGTGTTTTCGATCATGGCAAAAACTCGGGGTAAACGACCAAGGATTATATGTTCGTTTTTTTATCGACCTTATTAATAACCTTGTAATGAGGATCATTATTCTTAATAAATACACCTAACACGTCTGTTTCGTGTTAGTAGTTTAGTCAAATAATCTGGTTGCCCTATAGAATAATAATAATATCGTTATTTTAAAAATGTTTACATATGTTACAGGACGCTAGATCCCGCACTAGGATTCCCTGTGTTGTGGGAAACTAGGTTCTTCCCTTCGTAAATCATACATAAATATTATAACAAAAATATCAAAAAAGTAGAGAAAAAGAATTAAAAACTATTGATAATAAAAAATGGATTAAGTAAGATAATAAATTATTAAAGATGTGATCTGTATGTGTGCAGATGTGTGTGTTTGTGTGTGTGTGTCTGTAAGGATTATGTGATGTGTTTTAATTTATCGTTTCGTAAGCAGCCTCTCCGTGTACTTCTTATTAAATTCAGCAGCCAGTTAACAATTAATATGTATCTGATTTGTATATGAACTTTTATTTTATAGTACTCCAATACTAAAAGTAGTTTCTCAATAACTTTTATTTGAGACACAAATATAATATAAACATTTTTGATGACGTGAAAAAAATATTTAATTCAATAATAAGACATACACTTCTTTTCAGGTTCTATGAACCGGTGACGTTCCAGCCGAACATTCTCCCGGTTTGTGTTCCAGACAATGACGACGACTACGTAGGGAAGACTGCCTTCGTCACTGGCTGGGGCAGATTATATGACGGTCAGTGTTTATTACTTATAAACTCATTGAAACAACATTAAAAGATGAAGGAAGCAAAAACCACATTACGATTGATTAGTGAAGACTTAAGCTTCCATCTAGACTCAGACTACGGTCACCTAATCACCTGCCCGATATAGCAAATGACAAGTACTATTTACATAGAAAACGAATGTTTCCGGTAATTGACTGCCGTAGATAGCGGATGCTCATTAACAAGGGAATACCTAGAATTTGAGCACGTGTTCTTTTTTACCTTATGAAAGTTACACCATTCAAAACAATACAGCTGTTTATTTCAATGTCTTTTTTTTCAATTTCGATCTTTGCCTGACTTTTATAATGGTTCAGATTTTGAAAAAAATATATTTTCCTTTGTTTCGCATGTCATTTTGAAAACCTTTATAAATTACGGGCATGTATAGCTTCCGTATAGAGGATTATATATAATTAAATTTGAAGTAAGACAGTCAAAACGCAGGCAAATTTAATTTTTTACATTGTTAATTAGAGTAATTGCGGTTGGGTGACTGTGTGTGTATTTGTGTATATATGTAGATGACTTTTTCTTCCTTGTTCCTATACTTAAAAATTTATACTTGAATATACTTTTTAGCCAGTCAAAAGTATGTTGCAACGTAATCCAACTTTAGTCTACATCACTTAGTCTTGATAGAAAATATTGATTGATCAATAAAACTTCACGTGCACTTTTAAGTTATCAAAAAACCCCACATTTATTTCACTTCTACACCTTAAATGAGCTATATTAAATAAAACACAAGCAGATTTACATATGTATGTGATAATGCGTATGATTATGAAAATAAAATTCAAACACCACGCCATTGTTATAAATATCCTAACCTAAAGTCTGTGTAACTTTTTATTCAGCAACGTCATGCTGAAACCATTTAATACATTATTTTTAAACGTTTACAATTAGAATTAAATATATCAAAAGGCTCAAATACTTTATAATATTAAAGAAAACTATTTATCGAATCATTATTTATCGAATCATTATATATTATTCTACCGTTACGTTTTGAAGAATTAATTAAACATGATTTAATTAATTCTTTAAAATCCTTTATTTAAATTTTGATGCTCCAAAAATTAAGTTGAAATCTTACACTGGAAAGCAGCTTGTAATATTTACGTGCAAATACAACAGTTTATCTCCTTTTATGTTTTGGCGTATTCCTACAGAGGGTCCACTGCCGACGGTGCTGCAAGAAGTTCAAGTGCCGGTGATTAACAACACGGCATGTGAGGCCATGTACCAAGCGGCTGGCTACACTGAACACATACCTAACATATTCATCTGCGCCGGCTGGCAGTCTGGAGGTGCAGATAGTTGTGAAGGTATGTCTTCTTTCAAAAACAACTTGGCTCTGTAGTTATAATACTAGACTAAGTGATTCCTCAAAAATAGGACCAAGGTTTGAGGGTTTATGTTTTTATTCCCATACTGGTCCCATATAGGAGCCTTGCGATACACCGGATATAATTTCCACAAATTTAAAGAAAAATTGTTTAAATTTACGTAAAGTGACAGAATAATCATAAGTATGATTACATTAATCGCAAGTACTTGACACATATTATATTACGAATTCTGTATTATTGTGAAGTATAATGTGATATACACGTCCAAATGCTTTCTCAAAATCTACGTAGATCGTCTTCGTGTAAGCTACTATCCACACTTCAGAATATTCTGTGAAGACACATACCCTGATTTCCGTAAAAGTCTTTTTCATTTTTTCATTAATCGATTATTCAGCCTATTCTAACGTATGGCTTTGAGGCTTGGACACTCGCAGTCGCAGAACGAAAAGTCCTTCGTAAGATTCTGGGCTCAACCAAAAGATGATGGCAGTTGGCGGAATCGAGCATCTGGTGGCTCAACCCAATGTAATCGGAAAGACTAAAGGTCACCGACTCCGTTGGCTGGGTAACGTTGAGAGGATAGGCCAGGGACGCACAGTCAAAAGAACGTCTGTGGGTCGCCCAACTGGATGCCGACCTGTGAGGCGCCCGCTGGAAAGACACAGTGAAGGCTGACTTGCGCAACCTTCAAATCGGTAACTAGCAACTGGTGGCCCAGGACAAGGCATGTTGGCGTAATATCTTTTCGGAGGCCAAGATTCATGTTAGGTCTTTGCGCCAACAAAGTTAGTTAATTAGTCGGAATTATAAGTTCAAAGAGATATTAGTATTTTTATGTAATAAGTTTTACCACTAACATAATTTTTAACTGTTACTGTAAATTTTAGCTTATATTTACACATAATATACATTGATATTAAATCATAAATAACATCGTGCGCAGGCGATAGCGGTGGGCCGATGGTGGTGGAGCGAGAGCGAGACGGTCGCTTCGTGCTTGGCGGCGTCATCTCATGGGGTATAGGCTGTGCTGAACCCAACCAACCCGGGGTTTATACGCGCATCTCCGCCTTCCGTGACTGGATCAACCAGATATTGCAGTTCTAACCACCCTTCCTCCTCGACCATTATAATTTAATCTATACGGTGTTCATTTTAGCACGATACAAAATGTAAATAACAAATATGGCGGTTATAATCGGATCATGAAGAAAACATTAATACTCACAAAATGACTAAAACAGCAGATCAAAACTAGATTTGTAATTGAATTATTGTACAAATATAGATCATTCTTGTAGATTAATTAATTTGTTTCAACGATTTTTCCATATTATCGAAGGCTAATAAATTAACTAGCTTTGGACTATTACAAAATGTATGACAATTATGAAAAAATTAATGCAATTAATGCCAAATGGAATGAGGAGGAATGTGTCTACGATAGAAAATTCTTTCAAATTGCGTTCCTCGACTAACTTATACTGTATTTTCCTATAAAGGTACTGGATTCCTTCGTTTTCTAATTAATAATTAATTAGCTAAGACTTATTAATAAGTCATTTGTTGTACAATTATTTTCTAAAACGGTCGAAAACGAAGGTTTGTTATTTTCTTGTAGATTTTTTTAAACAATACTAAAAGAACTTTTCTGTAAAAAAAGTTGAAAGCACATCTGAAGAATTGCTCAGTAAAAACAAATAAGTACCGTTACGTAAAATGTAACATAATCGACAACTTATTAGTAAATAAAACTTTGCAAAGGTATTACGTATAAATTTTAATTAACAAAAAGTTTAATCATTTTAAAATACAATCAGTTCAAAATATATTAAGATAAATTTTGTAAACCTTAAAAATCGTTAACTACGTATTTATTTTATCATTCTATGTAGATAGTGACAAAATAATTTATACAAAATTGAAATAGACAAAATCGTTTGTAGCTTTAACATTTTTAAACAAAAATTATTTAGTAATAAAAGAACATTTTTAAAATTAATTAATAGTTAAATTAACGGAATGATAAAAAAAAAATATTTATTGTCCATGCTAGTGATTTAACAACAAATTGAAAAAATTGGCGGCAAAATGACGGGCTGTCATTTTAATCTCGAATATTCGTGTTATTTTTAGACATATTGCGCCAATTTGAATGCATTAGTGATGTGAAAATAAATTCATATATATAGGTATATAGAGGATTTGACATAACCTCGATCTTTTAAATACTACTCTAGTGTCAATTTTTGCTAATTGCCATCAACGAAGAAAGTGTTCGCTGATTATAACTTATTGTTAAGAATTAATATAAACGTCAAGTAGGTTACTGATCAATATT
Organism: Baronia brevicornis; assembly: GCA_031353405.1. Lineage (NCBI taxonomy): Eukaryota > Metazoa > Arthropoda > Insecta > Lepidoptera > Papilionidae > Baronia > Baronia brevicornis. Next base: position 53,653 of record JASFAT010004076.1, read on the forward strand.
TATTAATTGTCATTCGCCAACTATTTACTTATAAGGTACTACAATTTAGATTTATACTTTGTATAAAATATTTATTTAGGATAATTTAAAGATACAGGTAATAGTACTTAAAATAAACTATATACCTATTTAATTCTGCTCTTTTAAATAAAATTATAACCGCAGTCTATCATCAAACAATTCTTAATAGGTAACAAGTATTTAATAATTATCTCATTCCGTCCATAATAAAAAAAGTAATGCAAAAATATTTTTGTAAATAATATTAAGGTTCTAGAAAAAAATGCATTTATTAATGTTATTTATAATATAGCCATAAATATGAATAATTTGATGTTTAAACTAAACAAATGCGAATTAGGTAATTTGTAAATTTTGAAATAAATATTTTCTATGTTTCAATTTAAATGTGTTTTATTTGTTACTAGATGCCGAAATGCGTCTGCGTATTGAGAATCATCTTTCATCGCCAAGTTAATCGTATTCTATGTAGTATATTTATATTATCCCTAGTCCATAACTTGCGATTCCTTACGACGGAATTTCAAGAGTTTAAGATCGATCACAACAACCCACTAATTGTTACTTCGTTCCAATAAACCTAAATATGTAGCAGTAATAACATACCATATACATATAATAAAGAAGCAGTATTATAACTTCTCTATTGAATCTATTGTCGAGTCTTTGTCTCTAAATAAAGGTTTTCACCTATCTATGAATGGCTTTAGATTAGAGGGTAATACGTCCAAACTTAATAATCTAGTGATTTTGTTAAGTTATATCAGCAATACTCAACATGCGGCCCGTCAGGCTTTTGTGGTTGGCCCATCTGGTGTTACTTTTAAAAAAAAATTTACAGCAACACGTCATTTTAGTATTATCGTAAATACGACAAATCAATTGTTTGAATTAGCGATGTTTTGCATTAAGCTTTTTTAGTTCCGTATCGAGTGAGTAAGGCTGCAGGAATCCTCTTTCCTTGGCTTCTTTACTTCCTCTACTTGATTTGTTTTGAATTTATTTATATGAAACAGCTGTATCAAAACCTAAGAAGTTTACGCGTATTCGCGGCCTACGACACCACGTGTTTGTGGTGTCGTAGGCCGCGAATATTGGGTTATATGGTCCCATATAACCCAATGGTACTCAGCCTTATTTTCATAGAGACCACAAACACGTGGTGTCATAGGCCGCGAATAAAGAAAATTGGTAGGTAGAGTCGAAATATGTTAGATCATGTAATTCAGTGGTCCCAATTCCTTGGGCTACGGGCCTGTACCGGGTCGCACAAGACATTATATTTTCTTCTTTTTTTTACAATTAAGTATTTCTCTCGGGATTGTGAGCGATCCGCAATAACATTATAAAACGTTGGAAGGTCGACGACGATAAAAAGATTGGGAACACTGGTATACACTCCTAACCAGGCTATTCAAAACTAGTTTACTGTTTATATTTGTTGTAAAGAATCGATCATGGTAACTCTATGTTTATAAATATGTTTACAAAGGATATTTTTTCCTGAAATTAAGGAATAGAGGTGCTGATAAGGATTCAGGGTGTCATTATGAGGTGGAAAGCTCGACTTGGATAGTTATCAGAAAGGAATGGTATCCAACTGATAGTTAAACTGTTTATATGTATTTGATATCTGAACTCCAAGCATGTTAACATCTATATTAATAAGAATATTATATTTTATAACATAACAATTATATTTTATTTAAACCTTGTCCTGATAATATAATAGTAAACACAACAAAAAAAAAGAATATAATTCTTTTTTTTCTGTGCTTTGTTCTGTTCGTTTCTCTAAGGAATTCCTAATTATTTTCATTAGGTACATCACCCGTGCGAAGCTGGGGCGGGCAGCTAGTTATTAAATAATAAAACGCGTTATAAGACAAAATGTTTATTTACTAAATCAATTTGATTCACTTCATATGGATCATGTGGGCCAGTGACCAGTCGTGCTTGATCTCCACCGGCTGTTCCACCGTCACACCATCGGCGGTGACCACGCCGAGCTGGTAGCGGGGGAACGATCGAGCGTCGCGGTAGAACAGCACCTCCATGCATTTGCGAACTATTGCCCTGGAATTTACACCTAGAGTTAAGATAGATTGATAGATCTATTCTTTATTTGTACACCAAAAACAAAGATATTCAATTATGGATTGTAATACTTATGTACAAATGGCGGTCTTACCGCTAATAGCGATTTCTTCCAGACTGTGTCTGTTAAAGAGATAATTGTATGTAGGTTGTTAAAACTTGCCTGCCTGGAGTTATTTATTTTGAGCCTGGCTATCCCCCTACCAATCGCTTCAGACAAATGACCACCTCATTTGTCTGAAGCGAATGGTGTATCGTAGGCAGGTGAAAAAATTTCACACCGATAAAACAAAAATTCTCTAAAAAAGAAGTGCTAGAATTACAATTATTCATACATCATACCATTTTTCTTCATATCATCATTAACTTTGGACACAGTTTATTATTCCGCTATTTTCAATTTTGCTTATACAATACACAATTAAATATCTTTTATACATACTTAGCAGACTCCTCATTGATAGGACCTTTCTCAAGAGCATCACGTAAAAGTGGCGTTGCCATGTATGCTCCCAACCCAGTTGCAATAGTTGCATCTTCATAAGCTGTACCTAACTTGTCTACTGCTCCCAAAAAGGGTTCACCATCCTGTACAAATAAAAATAATAATTAGATACCAATTATTAACATAAACAACCACTGAGGTAAACTAGTAAAGAATAGGCTTTGATGTCATTATATTTTTGTGCATTAAAGCCCAAAGAAATAAGGAAGATTACAGTAAAATGTAATATCACCAAGCAATTTATGTATATTTTTTATAGCAAGTAAACATCTTGTACATAGCAAGTAACATCTTTGATAAGGTAGAGCTAAAAAGTATTTAGCCAGATTGGTTTTTATTCTAGGCATATTTGCTTCCATAGTCACCTTTTATAACACACACATGAAAAAATAGGATGCTTCCATTCTATGTTGTAAATCACACAGTAAATTGATTGGGTTTATCTTCATAAACCCAAATAATTATGGTGAAATGTTGTTCAATTGTTAGCATTTTCACCAAGGTTTTTGAATTGTTATAACTATTTTATAATAGATGGTGAGATTGTAAATAATTATAGTAATCAATTATAACAAATTTATACTTTTCTATTAAGTATCGCTGTGGATGTGGATAGAAGGATCGGTAGGGGAAGACCAAGGAAAACATATCTTGACCAAATTGCTAAAGTTTTAAGGAAAGGTCAGGTCAAGAGTACCCTTAACAGGCAGGCTTGCATGAGGAGAGTGATGAGTGTGGAGGGAGCAAGGAAAGTATGCCGAGATTATAGCAGACGGGGATCTGTGGTCTCTGCCTACCCCTACAGGAAACAGGTTCACATTCCGAATGAAAGCTAGTTTATTATTAAAACCACCATTATCAAAGTCCATCAAATTACCTGTATACCAGCTACAACATAATTGTTCCACAAGGGGTCCATTTTGCTACGCTTATTGTACAATACTCTTGTAAGCCAACAATGTAGAGATTTTGGTTTCAACTGCAAGCCATCACCAATACACTTTTCGTCAATGCTGTAAAACAATCAAAATTATTCTAGATTCATTACTGATAAATAATTAGTTTTTTTACATATACAATTATATGACCATGTTTTTTCTAAATGGATGTATGAACAATGAGGATTACCTAATCCATAAATCTAATAAAATAGTAATACTAATAATCAAAATGATTTACTTACATTTTTTGCTCAATAATATCTTTCATGTACTGATAGTCAGCATAATCTCCTCCAGAACCAAGCAATATGAGATCATTAACCTTTAACACACGAGGACAGTCTCTGAACCTAGCAAGGGACCCATAAGATCCTAAGGTATCAGCGGCAATCACACATCCTTTGTCGAACTTCAAACCAATAACTGTTGTGGTCGTTGTAATAGGATTGGCGGAACTGAAAAGAATACAAAATTGTAGTAAAATAGGTCCTAAAGTAGCAGTAAGTCTTCCAGCTCATAACTAAATAAATTTAAATGGGATAATAATCGATTCTTAGATAGAAAAGGACATATTGCTAACAAACTTACTGAGCTTTGAAATCCTGGTTCGTTTGGCAGGCAGTAGTTATACGTGCATTACTCGGAAAATTGTAAAATGCACCGGGAGAAGGCCCATTATTCCAAAGCGATGTATTTAACATGTCACCCATAAACGCCATAATTGTAATTTTCAATTGAAAAATATATGTTCTATAAAAACAATCGTGAAACCTATTTATTATCTAGTAGCAACACCTTTATATGTATAATCCAATTAATTTTTTTTGGTTATAGAACTTTACATATAACGAAAAATATAACAAGATGACAAACAACTACGAAAATGACAATCACTTTCTTGATTCACAGATCTCATAAACTTCACAGATCACAAATAGTAACAAAAATAGTAAATAAACATTAAAATAACAAGTTCGCAAAAGGTTTTAGAAAAAGCATTAAATAAGTACTCTACATAAATTACTACGAAAAAAAAAATTAAACGCAGCACCTGTTGATCTAGTTTACTTAAAAAAATAATAATTAAGAAGCATAAATTTATATTCAATATAAATCAAATTAAATAGATTCACTGAATATCGAATAATAGCTGAGTATTCGTTACAACATTACATAATTTATCTACTATCACTAAATTATTAATCTTACTGCCATATTTCAGGCTTTAGTACAAAAAGTTATTACAATAATAGTTATTTTCGTCATTATAATAAAAGAGAGTTTTATTGTATTATTGTACTTATATATTTTTTATACTACGTTTGTTCAAGACGAATAAGCAAGATTAAGAATAAAACCTGTAGGATATATATAAATTTGTTGATTCAATTATTAATTCTTATATGAAGTTTATCATTAATCGAAAATAATTTAGATAAGTCTATTTAGAAAGACTGGTAAATACCTTTAATAATTTTTAATGGTAAAGATTAGTAATCTCAGACTCATTGTATGAAACAAATATATTTATCGAATTTTTTGATGGAAAAAATTGGTTAAATATATTTTTATCATTATGTAATTTCTTTTTCGTTGTATTTAAATTATTGAAATATTATTTTTGAATTACTAATCTGTGATCTCTTAGTTTTTGAACGAAACGAACACTACGCCATCTATTGTCAATAGTAGCTTTAGCTTGTTCTTTCTTTTGGTTTCCTCTTCAAAAATTGACACAACAAAATGTCTAAGAGAGGTTCGTGAATTTTTAAATATCCGTCGAAATCTGTTTGATACTTACTAAATATACTCAATAGAAATGTGAGAAACAGTTCGGATACCATGATTATTGTTATTGCATGTTTATTTTTAATTTCACATAAATATTTTTCTCATGTGAAGTGTTGAAGTGCAAAATATAAATGGTGTATTTTTTTGATTTAAAGGACGTGGTGGTTCCGCGGGAGCGAAGTTCCGCATCTCATTGGGTCTCCCAGTGGGTGCAGTCATCAATTGTGCAGATAACACAGGTAAAAACATGATATACCTTTTATAACCTCTCATGTTATATGACTGAACATACCAATGATGATGTTTATTAAAAAACACTTTGTGTTGTTGAATCATGATGATTTCTTCCTTGGCTGTGTCTGAGGTTGTTCAGTATTTATCTAAATTCTAAGTATTTACTTAAATTTTCCTTACCATTTTTTAAAACATTTATTTTCACTGAATAAGGCAATTCGAGGTCTTGATGAAAAAGATTAATACAAATAACACACATTCTTGCAAATATAACAGTTGTAATTTTCAGCCCTGTATACTTCATCTATCAATATTTTTATTTAGATTAATACATGCAGGTCAAAATGCTGTACTTTATTATAATTAATAGTAAGTCTAAACATAGTACTTTAATAGCTAGTTTTAGTACATAATATATTTTTTAATACTATAAAAGTTCTTTATATATATATATATATATATATATATATATATATATATATCAGCCTGCGGCAGTCCACTGCTGGACATAGGCCTCACCCAAGGCAGGCCACCTAGCCCGATCTTCGGCTACACGCATCCAGTTCTAAAAAAAAAAAGTAAAAGTTCTTTATTCTTATTAAATTAAGGTTTTGTGCCATACAGTTCAAATTGATCACTCAAATCAACTAATTATTGCTTTTTTCAATTCCAGGAGCAAAGAACCTTTATGTTATTGCTGTCCAGGGTATCAAGGGTCGTTTGAACAGGCTTCCTGCTGCTGGTTCTGGTGACATGATTGTAGCCACTGTCAAGAAAGGCAAACCTGAACTCAGGAAAAAGGTATACTCTATTTTAAATGCTTGTATTTTATGATGATATATTCATTATAAAAATAATAATATTGTTTTCGATTACTTAAAGTGCCATGATGATATGCCAATGGTTTCGCTATATTTTATGTCTGAACCATCAAAAGGTCTGTTGATATGCCTTGGCTGACTGAGCATTAAGAAACATAAAATTTAGTGATATATAGGCTCTTATAAACAGTAAGCTAGTATGATTTCTGTTATTATTTCCATTTCTTTGTTGTTTTTATGAAATATTTTAGAAAAAGTGCTACACTGGTTAATATATCTGTTATTTACCAGCTCACCAATTGCATAGGTAGATGTTATTCCTACATTTTCATCATCAGTATACACTGTATACCACCTTAATTGGATTATTAAATTCAGAAAGCAGCTATTTATTAAACTTGGACTTAATCTATTCTATATAAACTAATATTTATGTAATAGACTAATACAGAATAATTAATTTTAACATCAATAAAAAATATCTATTAAATCAGCACTAAAATGCTTATCACCATTTGGCTATTTTCTGCATTTTGGCTGAATGAAAATTCTGAATTTTGCTGTTGATTAATTTCAACAGCAAAATATAATGATTAGTCTTGAATTTAATCATTTTACCTGTACTTAAAGTCTTGTACAATAGAGGCTTACACCAAAACACCATCTTAGTGGAGACTACATCTCATAAAAATGACTAGCATAGATTGCTGAATATTTTTCTTAAAATATGCTTAACTTATTACTGTTGTTTCTTCCTCTTTTTAAATAATTGGGCATTAGATGCCCCACCATGTTTGTGATTGGCAGAGTGTATCCACCTTGGCTAACAGACTAGGAATAAACACCTAGACCTAAGAGTAGCAGACCTTACATAGATTTGATGCTTCAATGAATAATTCTTGTATTAAATATATCATTCATTGAAAATAACATAAGCCTATGGAAGATTTTTAAAGGCCTTTAATAATATTAGTCCAGGGTGTGAGAATCTAAAATTTATTGTTTAAAACAAATATTTTTATGATTTCTTTGGTCAATAAATTGTTTCATTCATACATGTTCTTTTTTCATTTATCAGGTAATGCCAGCAGTGGTAATAAGGCAGCGGAAGCCGTTCAGGAGGCGGGATGGCGTATTTATATATTTTGAAGACAATGCAGGTGTAATAGTAAACAACAAGGGTGAAATGAAAGGATCTGCTATCACTGGACCTGTTGCTAAAGAGTGCGCCGATCTATGGCCTCGTATTGCATCAAATGCAAGCTCAATAGCTTGAGTTAATATAATATAAAATTAAAAATGGATAAGTCTTTTATTTTTACATTCATCCAATTGGAGAACTTAAATAATGTCTTTGTTCACTATAGAACTATTAAGGTTTATGATTAAAAAATATAAAGAAACCAAAAAAACTTGGGAAATGAAAAATTGTTTTCCATTCACTCTCAATTACTTTCAGTAGTTTGCCTTTGTGACGGTGTTATCGTCTAACGGAGGTGTTATATCAAACTGTTTCTTTTGTGCTATTTTGAAAAGCTTTTCATACCTAATTACTAACATACTAGGAGATATCATTTTGCCAAATTTAAAGATTTGATATGATTGATGAAAATCTATTATTGCCATACATACATAGCATTGTATTCTGTGTATTGCACTCTAAATTATCTTAATTTAAATTTTAACACCATCATTAATACAGCTATAAATGTCCACTTCTCTTTTCTACTCTAGTTAGTTACATTTTAAAAGATTTGATGTTATCATATTTTTATTTGACACTGGCATAATAGTTACAACTATTGCCATCAAAAACTATGAAAATTAAATAAAAACAACGTCACTGATTTAAATTGGCGGGAAAAGTCCAGCCTCCTTAAGATAGAGGAATGTTGCCATAATCCTAACATTTGATGGGCATATTGAAAGTCAAAATGGTTTTCATTACTCAGATCTGCCCCTCTACTGTTACTTGCAATTTAGACCGTGTTTCAAAAATTTTCGATGAACATCTGAGGCATTGGAGCAGCAACATTCAGATATGACAGTACAGATGAAATAAACTTGGCTGGCTGATACTGGATGCTCGAAGCCGAAAATCAGATTAGGTGACACGTAAAACCTTGTCAAGAAGCAGATTAGACTACAAGCTGCCTTTAGACTTTTGTCAGCTTGCATTCAATTTTGTTTAAGGTATTATGTATAAGGAATGAAATAAAAAACAAAATGTATAAGAAATACTTATATACTTAAATTTATAGACAATTCAGTGATATGCAAAGCACTTTTAATAATGTGATTTATAGGTAATGGTAAATGTACATTAAATAATTCTGCACTAACATCAGTTTAACATTATTTTTCAACATAAGTATAAAAATATTACTTTCATTTTAAATGTGCAAAAAATATATATTAGGTTTATGAAATACTACATAAAGAAAAAAAAAAAGAATTTGTTGTTTCACTCTTTAACCTAAAATTGATTGAAATTCAATGACTCATAAATCTGCTTTTTTAACCGCAATACTTATCAAAGAGTTTTTGACTGATTATTGCCTGCAATCATTGCCTATAGATCTTAAGTATCAGGAAAAAAATTAAAGAACAAAATAAATATTTTTATTTTTGTGAGTATGAACATTCATAACTAACATGGTATATCTGAATATAAATTTCACTTATTTTTTTTCCACTGGATATAAAATCGTGAATAGTATCACTTTAGATTAAACTATCCAATTATCATCAAGTTTACTATACATTTTTCCTTCTTCTTTGATAGCTGTTAGGTTTAAAATAAGATTTTAGAATTGCGTTACATCTTAATGCATTGGTAGTCTTTCTACTATGTTCTTAAGTCATTTTATTTCACTTCACTTCTACACTGTTATCAAACTACATTTAAGAATATGTCATTATAATAAGACAATACAACTGATAATAACGTGAAACAATGAAAATTCATTTAAAAAATCATGGATGTAAATTTATGGGAAGATATCCACTTCTTAGATGTTCTTCGTATGTTATCAAACTAAATATTACAATTTTTTTTTATTTAACTTTAATTTAATTTGGTAGATGGTAGAACTGGCTGATTTGCACAACTCAATCAACAGTCGTCTATTTTGTGTGCCAAGAAATTCAATCAGTCTTTATTTGAATTTGCAGTAACAGTTAAATGTTGTGGTCAAAAACAAGTTTCTTTCTTTTTGTAAAAAAACAAATGAAATTTGAGTACTATAAAAGTGCAATACACAACGCTGCAAATAGTATTTCAAGTATACTGTGGAAATAAAGTAATACTATCGCCTTTTCTTGTGACTTTTGGTTGGTCCTTTCACAAAACACCAATCAACTGAAATTGCTTGCCCCAAAATGTCTGCTCCATCTAAAGCTTCTCGTGCACTCTGTAATTGCAAAATATACCATATTAAATATTTCTAAAAGTATATTGTACTACCAATTTGTTAACACAAATGGCTGCAATTTTGACGGAGGTTTGGCATTCTTAGATGTCTTCAAGTTGTCTTGCGTCTAGTCGGGTCCACTGCTCAATCCTGATCTGTCGCAAGGACAGAGTGGCATAAGAGGGTTATTTGTGGGAGTGGCTGTCCCTCATGAGAATGGTTAAAAATCATGCATGCATCACAAAAGATGAGCATATGTGTTAACAAAAGGCTGGTAACACTTACTATCAGGCTACCTGCATACTTGTTTGTTCAGCTAAACAAATATTGATAGGATGTTATAATTTGTTAAAAATGGTAAATCTTAATTACCTTATTGAAAACAATAATAAAGTAACGCAATTTTAATATGTATGTATGTTGGCATAAAGAAGTATACTTGTTGTAATATATTTTTATATGTTACATTTATTGATGTTACAGTGTGATATTTTTCCATTAGATAATACTTTTGTTACTTACAGCCGCCTGTTTGTATGTCTCATACTCCACAAGTGCATAACCTTTTAAGAAGCCAGTGCGACGATCCAGGTTCAAGTGAATATTCTTAATTTCCCCAAATTCTGAGAATTGATTCTGAAATACAATTATTTTTTCCTTTTGATTAAATATTTTGATGAAAGATTAAAGCTTAAAATAATAAAGAAAAACCTATAATCTTATTTGCATTACCTATACTAAGCATAAATCATAAAAAGTTTCTAAGCAACTCAGCATAAATCTGTAATAAAAAACTGTGCTGATTTCCTGCTGACTAATATTGCACAGATAACTTTTTCCTATGTTAAAAATAGGCAATTACTTTTTCTCAATTTACATCCAGTAAGGAAAACGTATATTGACACAAAAAACCAAAATAAAAACATGACACAGATGTCAAAAATGTTTTATTACATATTTGGATCAAAAAGAAATACTGCTTCAAATGGTGGTGAGACTTCACAGCTCTACAACCAATTAAAATAAAATTATCTTTATAGAGCATTGAAACTGACTGTTTTTGAGTTACAATTTTTTCAAAAATCTTAAAAGGTTTTTTGGCTCTGGTGGTAAGTTTTCATTTTGAGCTTTACTATATTTTCTTTGTTTTTTGCATCAATATGTAGTCAGATACACATTGCATAATAGTAATATAGAAATACAGTGAGCATACTTTTTAGTAACAAAAATTATATATAAACAGTTAAGCTAAGCATATATTTGAAGAGTTTTAATATTTGTTTCATGCAATAAAATTATTATTTCTCAATGTTATAGATTATTCATATACCTGGATATCCTCTTCCTGTGCTTCTTCATGAACATTGCTAACAAACAATATCCAACCTTCAACAGACCTCTGTGGACCTGGTGTGCTGCCATCCCCTTCAGGTGCCAGGCTATCATACCTAAAACCACTTTTTTATTAGTTTTTTACAAATCTAATTTTACATTTTCATTTTCATATTTTTTTATAGCAGAGCAGGCAAATGAGATTGCGGGTCACCTTGAGGTACGTGATCACCACTGCCCATAAACATCCATAATACCGGAGGCGTCGCAAATGTGTTGCAGGCCTTTTACAAGCACATACACTCTTCTCTTCAATGTCCCCATGTCATAATCACACCGCAGGTGGTAAATTTTTCCACAGTTTGTAACACATAACTGCAACTAAATTGCAAGGTAGTTGAAGGCCAGCCATCCAGGTGATGAGGATGGAACCTATTTTTGTGGTGTGTTGTGCGCTAGTAGTATTATACAACTCAGAGGAAATTAAACAACTCTTCAGAGCATTTACCATAATAAATTTGATACAGTAAACAGAGAGATGATACATCACTCTATATATAGATAAAAGATGGATTCGAAGTTTTAACATAACTCGGTTTTCCTATCATCATCATTATTACAGCTGTAAGAGTCCACAAATTGACATAAAGTTCCACCCACTAAGAATTGATTAATAGTGACCATGTTGGGCAGGTAGATTATTACAGTGAGGTATCATAAAAAAGTAATGTTGCTGCACAATACCAGTCAATGATTATTTATGACTAATTTTGTTTCCAAATAGGTATAAAGCCATCAGTTAGTTGTCAGGGCTTTGGCTGTGTATTAGCAAGATGTAGCTAAGTTGACTTGTGCTACACTATAGGTGGACCTCCATGTATCCTAAATTCTGAATACTAAATTTATGTTATTTTTTTACCTTCCTCTATTCCCACGTTCTGAAACACCACCACCTCCACCTTCGTTACCAAACCCTCGTCCTTTGCGTTTTCGTGCCTTTTCTTTCAACCTTACAATGCCCTCTGAAACATTCATTAAAATGATTGTCTTTCTTTAATATAACGAAAATAGCTTCATGAAGTTAGGGCGCCCATTCATAGAAAACAAAAATATAACCTACGTGTTTAATTTAAAATTATCCAAAACAATAATTTTGTGATAATATTATAATCACTACAGTTAAAATTCATATTTTGAATAAAGTAACTAAAAATATGTTAGTAACTACTTACGCTCCCCATCTTCGTCTACTTCGAATTCCTCTGAATTTTCAATGTCCAAAACATCAGCCATTCTGATTTACAATTTTTTTAATTTTCTTAGTAAATTAAAGTATTAACTATTGAGTTACAATATATCTAATTTGTGTTTAAATTTAATAAATATTTTTTTTTTCAATTTATACCGCATTCATATTGACATCAATCGCGTGTCGCACCACAGATTAAATTATAACTACATTAGAACTATGATGCCAACAAACTTTATAAACTGAACCCTCTAAAACAAATTAGGAAAGCTTAATCTAAAAGTACAAGAAGAACCAATAAATATGAAATTAATATAATAATAGATGTAAAATATATTAAAAATTATAATGAATAACGTATATGGTATAAGGTTATGAATAGTTTTTATTATTTTATCTTATACAAGTTTGTTACTGTTACAATACATATTAACAAATATTTATCAAAAAGTTTTAATTATAGCTTTATATTTCTTTTAAATTTTTATACATGTATTTCTATTCTGGTTTCAATTACCAATGATGTCATAACAAATGTCTAGTTAATTAGTATGCAAATCGGTATCATATAATTTATATTTTTGGTAACATTAAAAGAAATCAAAATTAAAAATGTGTATTTCGGAAGACGATGTTATACATGAAATTGCTTCTAAAAATTCTCTGTCATCCCAATGGCGCAAGGAAACCCTTATTAAAAACTTCAATACCATCTTCATTATCTAAAAAAGCAAGTCAAATTATAATAGATAAATATACTGAATTCATACGTTCAAATTGTAATCTATCATCAGATGTCCCATATGTGGAATCTTTGGAAAAACCATTTGATTTTTTTGACGAAGAATTTGCTTTTGGTATCAATCTTTTGAATAATAATGTTGCATGCGTTGGAGATAATATTACAAAACTAATTCAAATGGGTAAGTCAATTTTATGAAAATAAGAAGTATAAATATATAAAGCATCAAAATTTTGAGGCAATTATTATTAGATAAAAAAAAATGTAATGGGTATTATTGAAAAAGAAATTAATGGATATTGTGATAGTGGAATAAATAATTTTTTCGAAAAAATAATACAAATGTATCGATAAACCTAAGTCGAATTTGTGGAAGTAAGCATGTGAACATATGCGTTGTGAGATGTCCTTGTTTAGATGGGAAGATATATAGACAGTTAAAAGTTTTACTTAGCTAAGATCCGCGACAAGCAAAACAATAACAGAAAATTAATAATGTGTGTTTTTGTGCTGAATGAAGTGTATTTGGAACTTAAACCAAAAACTTACCGAAAATCGGCCATCAATTCTCCACCCATAACCATTTTTTTTTCAACACTTTTCCATCTTGTAAACGACATGTGTTTCGCCCCAACACGAGGCATCTTCAGGTATAGTAGACTCTACGGAAGACAACCGAAAAGTTTTCGGTTGTCTTCAGTAACAAAATCATTTCTTCCTTCCACAGTGGAAGAAAGAAATGATTTTGTTATTTGATACAGTTCATATCTATTATCTGAACTTTTCCCGCTAACTTATATCAGTGACGTTTGGTTTTTTTTCATTTTCATAATCTTATATTATTATTTAGTTATATTGTTTAATTGTGGTGGCGTATTATACAATATAGTTCGATTAAGATTGATGCATTTGATTGATGCACTTCACAGTGAAGTGATATGAAATAAATGCATGTATCATTACTTTTTAAGTTGACTGAAAAAGTCCATTGAAGGTTTTGGTAGAATAGCCACCATTTTATCAAGATGTAACGCGACAAGCTAACTAGATATCTCAAGAGATTTGATATTATTCCATTTTACTTGACACTGGCATAACAGTTTCCGCTAATAGCCATTAAAGAAAAGAAAAAAAATATCTATTATCTGTTGACTTCTCCTATCAGTCAGTGTTCTGTTTACTGTCACTGTCAATTGTTGTCGGTATAAAAAAAATATATCGTGGTTTCATAATTTTGTATCGAATTCTGAAATAATTCAGATTTTATGTTTAAAAGATATATTTGATTTTTCATTATGCCGGAGTCGTCTCTTAAAGATGCTATTATCACATCTCTCAATGGTAAGTTATATTAAAATTTTCACTAAACGGCAAATACGGGGATTATTTCATTTACATCAAGTTACATAATTTTTGTTCCTTGGCTATTTATATTCCCCTTTTTAAAGGTATGACTTAATTATAGATGCCAGATGCCCTATATTCCTGTGACAACTACTGTTAAACCGTTTCATCCAGAATCTTGAGGCTATAATTTTTGAAAATGGGTGATGACCCATTTGTTTTTGGTATTATAATGTTTTCTAAGATATCGTGTGATTTTGAGATTATTCACTACAATATTTATTTAAAATGCTGTGTTAGTGAGTGTATAACAATTAACATGTTATGTAAGGAGTGATGAGTTATTTATACAATTAATTTATATATATTTATCAAAATCCAAATGAGACTGGATAAAATTTATATTAGTATAAATTAGTTTACAATGTCATTTTTTCTAATAGAATATAAAGCATGTTACATAAAACAGTTAAGACATTTTATCCAATATTTTTGCAACTTTAATTTTGAGTAAGTTTATTCATACTTGGTAAATAAGAGTGCTATGTTCTCTTTATGTTCGCTCTATGCTCTTATTTATATAATTGTCCATTTATATAAGAAAAATAAATTGCCACGAAGGAAAATGGCAATATGCATATTTTTTACATAATTGTTGTATATTAGTTTTTACTTGATTTTTTTTATATTCGGTTATATTATGGAATAATTCGCTTACCGAGAGAAGCTGCAACTTTGAAATTGATGCAAGTTCAAAATAGAGCTTTCTCAATGTCACCTAATCAACAAATTTTTGGAAAGTATATGATTTGAAAACTTACAATGAATATTGAGTGAGTTATAAATGATTTCATGTTAAAACACAATTTATTAGAAAACATAATTGCTTTGTAATAATTTTCCATATTTGGAGAAATCTAGCTTAACATTTTTATGATCACTTGTGCTTACTTTTATTAGGACCTTTCTTGAAATATTATGACCAATCTCTATGTAGAATAGTGAAAGAATGTATGTTTTTTAACAAACCAAGTTATTTATTATATATAAAGAGGGGTGAGAGATCTGTTCAACTATAGGTTGTATGTTTATTTTATATCATTCTCAGTATGTAAATTAAATTAGACTATTTTTATCTGTTTTTCCATATTTAAATTTTTGATTTCTTTAACATTGTAAGATAACATTTAATCACTATATGTTTATTTTATATCTATTACTACTATTTAGTGCAAAATATGGATCTATATAGAACACATTATATATATGTTTAGCTCAAGAGCCATGGCCTGACAATGTGAAACTATTCCAGCCATATGAAGTAGAGCAGATCTTGTTACCGGATAACGCTAGTTGTCTTGCAGTGCAGGCATTCTTAAAGGTACAAATTATAAATACATTATCAATACATCAATAATAGTCTATTGTTGGGCCTTCCTCAAAATTGATGGATGTTGCAATGCTCCGCAAATTGTTTTGCATTGGTTTTTATTCTCAGGTAGATGCCCATCAACTGGTATTTGTTCTCTCAGTCATCTTGTACAACAACCACAAGAAGAAATGGGATTGTTCTGTGATGGCAGTTGCTTGTTTATCATTACAACAACCATTTTTCGAATTTCATGATAGTCATTATTAAATTTAGTGAAGCTGTTATGCAGCAGGAATTTAGAGTAATATTTTTGTGCTTAAATATCGTTGTGCAAATATGCAATATTATTTTTCTAATTCATATTCATGACTATTTGTAATGTAATTCTTGACATTTCATCTGAATACAGATCTAATTGTTTTAAACCATGTTTGAGAAGACTAGTATGATGATGTATAAAAATATTTACCCATTTTCAGATGTGTAATTTGCCATTTGAAGTAGAAATGCGATGGAATGCAGAGTTCATGTCACCGTCTGGCCGTGTGCCTCTTATTAAATGTGGAGCATTTGTGGTGTCAGAGTTGGAACCAATTGTGCAGTTTGCGGCAAACAAAGGAGTGACACTATGTGGACGGTTGTCGACGGAAGAGAAGGCTGAGATGCGCGCTTACATGAGTCTTATTACCAATGTTTTGGTAAACGCTGAGGTAAGAATAAAAATTATAAGATTTTGTAGCATCATTGGCCTGTGAAAAATTGTGGCTAGCTCTAATTGAAATATAGATCTAACTATTAAAGGGAAATAATTCAATGGCTACATCCTACCATGTCTTAATTATGGTTATGATACATAGTCCGTATCTCAACAATTTGAAAACAAACTCTGAGAGACAAGATGAGAGTTATGGACTTCTTTTTATTCCTACTATGCTTTTCGCATGGTAGGAATATCAAGGAAGGATTAATGGAGGAAAGAAAACCTAAGACACAAGACTTAAAAAAGTAATCCTTACTCAGAAACCACAAAAATGGAGATGCCACACAAGCCACATTTGCACAAGTATCAAAAAATGAAGTAAAATCTTCGCTATATACTAAAATATCTCTGGTACATGATAAATGTACTGCCTATTAGTTGGACAAGGTTCTGACAACTGAGTGATGGTTGTATAATCATTCTCTCCAGACCAAAAGGAAATAACAAGGTGATGATGGTTAACAGTGTTATTTACTGCTGGAACATTCCAGGTCCTCTGTACTCCAATCTGCCTGCCCAGTGCATTGTAATGACTTGATGATACCACCATGATTCAGTCACGAATGATTCAGGTGTTCATTGGTGTTCATTTCTTACCATCAAGCAAGCCACTTGCTCATTTACTTACAAAAAACACTAATAAAACTTTTATGTAATTAAAGTATATTTATCAAAAACTCAATATAAGAGGCTTATATTCAATAGGTAACTTTATCATCCCTGTACATAGGATAGATAAAAGACGACTTAAAAAAATTTACATTGAGGATGTGGATGGAAGGGTTGATAGGGGAAGACCAAGGAGAACATACCTTGGCCAAATTGCTCAGGTTCTCAAGAAAGCCCAAAAAGAAAGTATGCCGGGATCGTAGCAGATAGAGGTCTGTGGTATCTCTCTACCCCTATGAGAAACAGGCGTGATCGTATGTATGTGTGTAACTTTATCAGTCTAATGATGGTAACTTAAAATGTTCTCCCACAGCTGTACATATCATGGGTGGACCAGGACACTTTTAATGCTGTGACACGCGTCCGCAACGCATCAGTGTACCCTTGGCCACTCGGCTGGCTTCAGACCCGCTCCAAAAGGAATGCAGTCATTAAGAGACTGAAAGCGCTGCATTGGTATGACAAGACTTTGGATCAGGTGCTTGCCGATGTGAGTGTGGTTTTGAAAATGTTATGATTTTGTGTTTTACAGTCATTGTTTGGAAGTAAATTTAGTGTGGAGTGTTAATTCATGGATCCAGGACCTTGTTCAAAAAAGGTTACAGTAATGTGGAGTGTTCATTCATGGATCCAGAATTACATGATTCATTTGTTCTACAAAGTTTACAAGTATTTTCATTGTTTACTTTATAGAAGGCGCGAATTTGTTTAAGTATTTGGTCCAGTGTCTGCTCTGTTAAACATTTTGCGAGCCAATCGGACCACAAAATCATGGATGCTTTACACCCTGAGTTCCCTCCACAAAATCGAAAAGGCTAAAAATGATGATATACAACGAACAAAGAACCTTAAAATAGATTTGCTTTAGCATAGCAACAATATCTTATTTAACAAACAAATGAAATTACTGCAAAACAAATCTTCATTTTATCAAATTACAGCTTAATATTCAAAATACATATTTATATGAACTTCAGATAAATCTAAATAATTTTTTTCATATAAATTACAATTATTTTATATAAACCAACATTTTATTTATTAAAATTTGGCATTACATAATCTGACAACAGATGACGCTACAATACGTATAAAATTAGTTTCGACTACTCCATAAAATAAATAATAATATTAATTCTAATATAATAAATAATTAATATTTTTTCTTTATATGACTGTATTTTGTTTTATGTGTCTATACTATATATATTTGTGAATCTAAAAGATACACCGATGATGTTTTCAGGTGGAACAGTGTTGCAACTCATTAAGCCAACGCCTCGGAGACCGTGATTATTTCTTCGGAACGTGAGTGTGTTCTTATTTTTGCGAACATTTTCAGTAAAAGTGATCAAAGCCCGGGTCACAACCAGACCGAAACGAAATGAAGCTAAGTTGACTTGGCGTCTTTTTATATTTCAGTTCATCGTTAACGATCACGTACCGAGGTATAAAAAGACGCAAACTTAGCTTCGTTTTGTTTCTTTACTATATACTCGTATTACGCGTTATAGGAAAACGCGTAATACGAGGGATCACTGTATGTATAATCAATGTTCCTAAAACTCAAAAACTAGGAACAAAAACTTAATAAAATAATTACATTTTATGACAACAAGATGTGCCAATGTAACAAATGTCAAATCATTAAAAATTTTCCAGTAGAAAGACTTGGGAAATCCTCGAGTAATACGAGGGAAAACACGTTATACGAGGAACACGAAATCGCGTTATAAGAGTACCGCGTTATAGGGGGGTTTATTGTATAAGAGCAAAAATACTGTTAAGCTCCCGTCGAAAAGCAGTCGTCACAATATTTAATAACCACTGTCCGAATATCAAAAACATAAAACACACAACGGTACTTTTCAACAATGTATACGACATGTTTTTCGCCTCAACACAATTATCACGATTTAAAAAAGTGTGCTTTGTTCCAATGCCCCGCTTCGATCGTTGTGTGAATTGTACCACAAATACAAGAAAAATAACAATAATGTAGACGTTCACTACGATAGTGTGGTACAATTCACGCACCATATTAAATCTAGCATGTAAGTCATTTAATATTTTCTAATATTGTCCAGACTGGCTTCACTGTATGTTAAATGTTGTGTCCATCTGTAATTAGGGTTACATTTTAATTTTTTCAATATTCAGATTACATATTTATATCAGTTTTAGATAATTCTAAATAATTTATTTTTTTATAAATTACAAATATATAAACCAACATTATTCTCACATAATTTGCCGACAGATGGTGCCACAATGCATATAAAATTAAGTTTTGTCTATTGCATAAAATAATTAACTAATGATATTAATTCTAATACGCCCACAATCACTAACGGCTTAGTAGCAAAGCAACCGCCTTTATAGTCAATTGAAATTGGGATAAATATATGTATAGCATACAGTTATTTATTCTGTCTAGACCTATAATCCGCCTTCGGTAGTTTTCGGTAGGAATGGATATTAACCCACCGTATATATACGGTGGGTTTATATCCATTCCTACCGAAATCAGCAGGAAATGGATGCCCAATTAGGAGCTGTAAAAACAGAACAGCTGGAAGGCAAACGAGCAGGCGTGTCACCTGATGGAAAATAATCAACGCCGCCCATAGACATTTGCAGCGCCATAGGCAGTGCGGAAGCGTTGGCGACCTTTAAGGAAAGTGACATTATTGCAAGGCGTTGGGCCTCCGGAACTCAGGCCGCTCACCGTACGTAGCGCGGTAGCTAAGCTACCACTCAGACGCCGGTTTTCTGCGGGAGTGTGGTACGTCCCCGGGCGAGCCGGACCATTCATGCTACAGACAAATAATATGCCATTCTTGACAAAGTATTCGTCTGCAGCGTGGCTCTACCACTATAAAAAAATAATTTCACTAAAAAGAATACCTTCACTGTACTTGTTTTAAAGTAAGAATAATTAATGATAAACTTTTAGTAAGAAACTTAAGTCATAGATATTATAGGACTTTAGTTCCCGGGAAAGAATTCGCTGTGTAGTAGGAAGCTAGGTTATTTCCACACGATACAGATAAAATTAAGTTTCGTCTATTGCATAAAATAACTAAATAATGATATTAATGTTTATACGCCGACATGTCCTATCCCATCCTGAGTCCCAACATATTCCTGTCCAGTCCCAGTCCAATGGACGCGCTGGTGTACGGCCACGTGCGCGCTATCTTGTCCGCCTCGGGGCCCAAGGCTGCCCTCATGATCAAATCTATAACGAGCTCCCTGTTACGCCATCTCGTACGCATGACCAATTTGACTAATATGAAGCTGACGGTAAGCGACATTAAACTTTTATACCTTACATAACTTTGTCTATTGTTTAAAAACTAGTACGCAAAATGGTCAACAGACGGCGCTGAACAAAATCAAAACTAAATTTGTCTATTTAAAAAATTACTTTATATTTTTTAACTGTATTAAAATAATTAATACGAATAACTTATTTGACCAGACTTTAATAGACTACATAATATTAATTATTGTTTAAAAACTAGTACGCGAAATGTTCAACAGACGGCGCTGAACAAAATCAAAACTTATTTATGTTTTTAAAATAATTTCATAATTTTTGTCTTATAAAATAATAACATATTGGCTCTAATATAATATATATTGCGCTGTTAAATTTCAAACTAGTTAGTGTAGTGTAGAAGTTAGTTTTTCTTAGTAAAAAGGTCAAAACAAAAAGAATGTTACATAATGCTTTTATCCACTCCATTGCTTTATTTGCTTATTAATCAAAATTAAGAACAATCAGGATGTGAACCTACAATTTTTCGTTTGAAGTTCATTAAAGTAATGAACATATAGTAGATACATATAATAAGTTTCTAAAATATATTAATCACTTCCTTCAACAGTGATTAACAATAAAAAAAATCACAGTATCTAAATTTTTACCAATTAAAAAACAGCATAAGAATATGTATGAATTAAAAAGACAACAGCATATAATTTTTAGGTATTAATCAAATTTTATTATGAATGAAAAATACCAAAGCGTTATTTAAAAGCGTACGAAGACCAAAGCAAAATTAAAAGCATAAAAAGACCAAAGCATAATCAGACCTGTACTGTGGTCTGATTATGCTAGTTGTTTATGAATATATATTAAAAAGACTACAGCATATAATTGTTTACGAATAAGTTAGAGTACAGCATATATATTTTTTCTATTACCCAGCCTCAAGAAGATTACCTCTTAAACCAAGCTTCTCAAGTCCCACTACAAAGACGATCGCCCTACGAGAAGGCTTTATCTAGAAGTAGAACTACGATTAAACGTTCCAAGCTGTTTATGAAGAATCCTAGCCGGACTGATACTGCGCACAACGCAAACGTTTTTGGTGAATTGTACACCTTTTTGTTTCGTATTTTGTTGTGGATTTGCAGAACTGTGCAAATGTCGAATAATTTACCACCTGAGATGGTCCTACGTGATTATGATATAGGGGCGTTTAAGAAAAGAGCGTATGTGTTCGTTAAAGGCCGGCAACGCATCCGCGACGCCTCTATGGGCGGCGGTGATCGCTTATCACCAGGTGACACGCATGCTCGTTTGCCTACTTTATTAAAAAAAACGTTCTATAGCCACATAAATATGGCTATGGCTAAATCTTCACAGTATTAATGAACTGTTTTGACCGAGAAGTACCGCGTTTTGGAAAAGTTTGACTTCTGGTAGAAGCTTTGTATTGCCGATGTGTTGACTTCAGAGGCAGACAACGCATCTGCAAGTGGCTTTTATTGTGCCTACGAATGGCAATATTAAGTATCGTTAGAACTCGTTTTTTATGTGTGCCCATCTACTGTATAAAATACATTTTAGGTATCCGTTTTTATTAACTAACTAGTAATGTTTTACCATAAATGTGAAATGGTTTGAATTTTCTAGGCAATCGAAATCTACATTCACGAATAGACGAGACGGGAATATAAGCTTATCATTATAAACTATCAAATAGTAAAATTTATCATTTTGACGGCCAACCAATTTTTTTCCAAAGGTGTTATTAAATTATATTTAAAAAATACGACCTCTCTCTCTTTAATCTATTTCGTAAATCGAAACTTTACTAGATAATTATAGCTTTATAATAGAGAAATTCACTGTATTTTCTTTATAGCTAAAGTTATTTGTTCATATACACCGTGACTTTTTAATTACCCGAGAAAATAAGTAATATATTCATTATTTATATCAAAATAGTAATACATTAAATTTGGCGAAGAAAAAAAAATGTTTATTTTTATGAAGTATTTATTAAAAATGTCCTAAATATACACCAAAAATTATACAACAAAAATCTTGCTTATTCAAATAGACATCATTATCATTCCAATATGAACTGCACCCAAACCAACCTAATTTGGTCGCGTAATATTTACGTACGGAAGGGATAACTATGAATGAAAACAATTTGCGCAACCTGCCGACAAAAGACGTATTTTTTCTTTCGCACGTGCTGTTGCCATACTTATGAATACATGCGTCTGATGCATAGTAGTAAACAAATACTACGAATATGGCGTACAAGTATTCGATGCATTTACAGGATTTCTTTAAAGTCCCATAAAACAATATTTTTGTATGAACGCTGTAATATTTGAATGTTACTTACTGACATACATATTTTTACAAACGCGAATTTTATTCTTCTCGGGTAATTAAATAGTCACGGTGTATACATATACATATATCGCATAAAATTTATCCAAAACAGGGTTCAAACCATTCGCCTCGAAACAAATAATAATAATGACCTCTAAAGAGGGCAAAGTTACTTGCGAGTACGAAGATCCATACAAAAATGATTGTATGAACGAAACATACGCGTACTTGGCTCCTTTGATCGAGACGATTCTAGATAAAGCTGTTGAGATTGCGAACGAAGATAATGTCGAAAGTAAAACCGACTTTGAGGTTATAGCGTTCAGAAATTTCAAAGAATTAATCAACATAGACTGTGCTAATGACTGCTTAGATGCCATTGAAGAAGATGACTTGACGAACACGACCGTCTCAGCTGAGGCGGGGTTGGAAGACGTTTTACAGATTATAAATGAAGATGAGATAATGGATAGTGATGGACTGGTGAATGATAAACATTTGTTGGTTGATAATAAATCCGAAAGCTCTAGTTGTTACAGTGGTGACAACAGGTAAATGGGTAATTTATTTTTCGTATCGTTGTAATTACTATACACTATCGGAAATAAAAGATAAATCGAAATATCGGAAATAATACACGAAAGTAGACTGAGAAGATATATTTAGAGTTATCTAATTCACTTATAGTATTTTTATTGTTCACGTGTAAATTAATCTGCGAGCACTAGATTGTAAATTATATACTGTTGAAGCAGATTTAAAATACGAGGATATATAATGTGGGTAGAATCTTCAATGCTGTCTCTTAATTCTAAACGCCTTAAGCTTTGGGATTCTTGAATGAAATACAATAAGATTTTTAGCTCTATAACAAATTTTGATAAACCTAATTTGTTTAAAAATGACGGCGACGTGGTTCGCCACCCGTCACGTCCTGATTCCCACGAGGACGAGAAGCGACTAACGGAGAGCCGTTTCGCTGCGATGAATGTGAGACGAAGGATGGATGAGTGTGGAGGAAGCAAGGAAGGTGTCCCGGGATCGTAGCGGATGGAGATCTGTGGTCTTTGCCTAAACCTACGGGAAACAGGCGTGACTATATGTATCTGACTATATCTAATTTTATCCAAAAACGCATTAATAAAATAAACATTTTTTTTTTATCAGAAAGAACAATGAAGACGTAGAAGAGATTCTTAAAACAAAAGATAATAACGTCTCATTGAAATTAATGGATGATTTTTCCCAACTGACTTCTACAGTGAAATTTTCAGGTTTTTTGTTTTATTATTATAGTATTTTTTTTTAATAGATTAAAGATAAATTTTATCTCTATCATTATTTGAAGCTAAAGTAATGGATTACAATTCGATTTCGGTGGTCTGTCAAATAAATACAATGTTACGTATTATAATAGCTAGTATGCTTTATTTAGTTTTTACATATGTAGATTTTAATAAATACTTATAACATGCTTAAAAAATGATTACCTTTGAAGGTTATTTAAAAATTACAGGGTTTGAATCTACAGTACATACACCAGTAAATGAAGAAATAAAAATAGAAAGTTTAATGGATTGCTTGAGAAAGAGGAATGTCATGTGTAATAACTCACTTGAAATGGCTGACCTTGACTAACCCCGATAAAGTTTCGAATTATTGAATTTTCATATTTATTTTTGTCGCCGGCTTTATTAACGTTCGAAATAAAAAAGTAAAAAACAGAGCGAATAGAAGAAGAAGAATTCATAGAAGTTATAATAAAACAACATTCTTAAATATCAATTTACATTACGAAACGATAAATGAAAATAAATTCATACCAGTTAATAATGTGCAGGAGTTGATATTTAAAAATTTATGTTATTTGTTGTCAAAGATTTATGAAAATAAATTGTTTTAAATTGGATTTTATTTTTTAAAATATAAGATATGATTCTACATACATACGTTTAAATATTATAGTATATAGAGAAAGGATATGAGAGTTCATGACTTAGTACAAAAGGTATAATTAAATTAAAATAAAACCGAAATACTATTATACAGGTTTTCCTCGTTCTGGCGTATAAAATACCCATTTGTAGTGTGTTCCAAAAGCAATGACTTGTTTTACGAAATATCGTCGTTAACATATTTTTTCTATAAAATCATAAAAGCGTGGGCAATCTGTCAACGTCAACTTGTCGTCATCTTGTCAATTGCACGTTGCAGTTACTAACACACTTATTTTTATCGATTTAGAACAAATCAATATATACTGTTAAAGCAGATTTAGGATACGAGGGTATATAATGTGGGTAGAATCTTCAATGCAGTCTCTTAATTCTTAATTCTAAAGGTTTGGGATTCTCGAATACAATACAATAAGTATTTTTCGCTCACAAACTACAAATCTTAATTTTAAGGATCTTTGAAGAACTTGCTCACATAATCCAAATAATGTTGACAGTCAAAACTTTTACTTAGCTAAGATCCGCGTCAAGCAAACGATAACAGAAAATTAATAATGTGTGTTTTCCTGTTGGATGAAGTGGATTTATTTGGAACTTAAACCAAAACCTTACCGAAAATCGGCCATCAATTCTCCACCCACCAACCACTACACACAACACCAAACAAACACTACCACTTTTCCACCTTGTAAACGACACGTGTTTCGCCCCACCACGAGGCATCTTCAGGTATAGTAGACTCTACGGATGTCAACCGAAAAGTTTAGTTATTGTTTGCTTGTCGCGGATCTTAGCTTAGTGAAAGTTTTGACTGTCCACATAGTGATGGATTTCCGCAAAGTAACGCCTGACTCCATTAATCATAATACAAATAAAGCTAAATGAAATATGGTGATTTTTAACTCCTTTGAATAGTCCTAATAGCAAAGTAATTGAAAAAAAAGACTGCTTTTTAAATTGACGGTGAAATAACTATCTATTATACATACATAGTACGTCGTATATATGGGCACGGATTTTTGGACAGATATCTCTGTATTATTTCTCTATTCTAGTCTCTATTTATTTATAATTTGTAAACATCTTTTTATCAGTGCCGGTGTTAGGGCCATCCATGGCATCTCGGGCATAAATATTCTGGCGCCCACTTAAGGAAATCAAAATCGAATGTTACTTTTTCGTGAACGAATATGAACCCATATTTAGAATTTCACCTTTCCTTTGGCGTTACCCAGAGCTGCAAACATAGACGTAGAAAGTTTTATATCTCCTTTATTTATTTATTTTTTTAGAAGGTTTCGCTTTCCCCACTATTCACCACCGTTTGACGTTGTAAGTATCACACTCCCAATTGCGCCTCCCCAAATTTAGCGCCCTGGCCGTCGTCCCCCCAACTTACTATTTTATTTTCGAAACCAATATCAAGTAGTTTTGTTTCGTTCCATCAGGCCCACGGAGTTGGATGCGTTGGTGTTCGGTCACATGTTCACCATCATCACCACGCGCCTGCCCTGCCGGCAGTTGGCCGACATTGTGAGGAAACACGAAACCCTGGTGGCACTCGCCAAACGAATTGACGAGCAGTACTTCAAGCGTCCATAACGCGAGGTCTTCAAGGACATCTCTACTGTTTTTAAGAGTCCTTGAATTAACCCTCTTCAATCTTCTCTGTCAGATAAATTATTTCCTTATTTTTTTTAAGGATTGTAACGATCGGAATAGG
This sequence comes from Baronia brevicornis, assembly GCA_031353405.1. NCBI lineage: Eukaryota > Metazoa > Arthropoda > Insecta > Lepidoptera > Papilionidae > Baronia > Baronia brevicornis. Next base: position 80,266 of record JASFAT010004076.1, read on the forward strand.
GCACAAAGTTGGTATACAACATAGGTTCCCAACGGAAGCGGTACCGCCTCCTAGTGGGTACTGCAGCTTTTCATGGGCGTTAGCGGGTCCAGAGGCAAATTGGGACGTTATGAAATACCACTATTTTTCTAAAAAAAAACATCTTATCTAGCCGTCTAAACGCTTTATCTTATTATAATGGCGTAAATAGAGATTTTATTTTGTAAAGGCGGGCGGTAGTCCATAAAAGTTTGGGAACCTATGATATACAATAAATGTACAGTAACTGGTATAAATTTTCACCACTTGTGTGATTTCTTTGAAAGAACTCAGTGTAAATTTAAAGTTGCACGTCAAATTCTTAACGTCACTCGGCGTATAGCATTGTCTGCAAGTCACAAAAAAGCATTTTGATCCAAGGCATGAGTGTATAATGGTTATATCTATAACATTTTGTGTTTGTTTTAAGGTAAAAATAGTTTTCATGCAACTTTGAAACTATGTCATATAACCCTTCTTGCATGATTATTTCTTTATTGGTAAAATTAATCAAGGTGATTATAATTCGTGTCTAAAATTAAAGGAAAAATGGTTAAAAAATTTTTAGTATATATTTATAGTATAAATTTAGCAAAAAAACAATATGATGGAAATTTCTATCATCATACAAAGTTAGATCATTAGCTTAGTACTAAATAGAAATAAAAGAGGATATTGGATATTTTTTATTCTTTATGATAATTAACAAAACAATTATTGTTATTACTACAAAAAATTTTAAAATATAATAAAACAAAATTATACGTTTATTGCAACTACAACAAACAGCGGAATGACAACTTCAAGCTCATTTTATTGATAGTGACACTTGCTTATTTTTGACAGCTGTGTTTTTTTTTATGCAATGGACATTAAAAAGGAATCCAGACAGACACGATCAATTTAAAGTGTACTTGTTCTTTTATATAACGTTTGGGCATTCAATGTTATGATGGAAATTTCCACCATTATGCAAAGAAGGGTTAAGTTTAAAATAGTAAGTGTGTGAATCTGCTATTTGTAGAGGTTCTTCGTTTGATTTGAGAGAACGTGACTAATTTACATATATCACCTTCATCCACTCATGTCCACAATTACTGTGACCAATTTAGCAAATGTAAAACCACTTACTTGTAGGATAATTCGTAAGTGTTGTTAAATAGTAACTGTTGATTGATACTTAGATTTGTTTATCCTTTAATTATATTTTTAAAGAAACTAAAAGAATCTGTCCGGTTTTTATTTTGTGTAGTTTGGTTTTCTGTATCAAACGTTAATTTCCAAATGCTTAGCGTTTTATAAGTTGACTGTACGTCAATATTGATTTTGTACATATTTTGCATTGTTAAATATTGTTTGTACTTAGTATTTATTGTATACATGGTTTTGATATTTATATGATTTTTTTTCATAAGTGTATTCAAAATATTATATAATTTAATGATGATTAAATCTATAAACTACCTCATCATGTATTAATTATGGAATGTAAACAGATTGCTTATGAATCTTGGTTTAATATTATTTTGTATTAAGATTTTCAATTTTGTATTAAAACATCTGTATAATAATCAAAAAAATATGTTGACACTATGTTTTCTGTACGGTATGTTAGTTTCATCTATATATATATTTCAGTTATAAATTTCGGGGTCAATAATCCAATTATTACTCCCTTTTCGAATTTCAGACCTATGTATATACAAATTACTAGAGATATCAGTGTTACTAATATTGTTAATGTACATATATGCACAAATTTAAATTAAGCTCCGACTTAGATGTGAGTGTAGAGTTAGGTGTGCATTTTTTAAATGGTATTAGATAATGTATTTGTAGATAATCAAAAAAAAAATCTTTAGATATATCATTTGAAAACTTTTTTCAGATACATTTATATTATATAAAATATGTCTAACAATTATATATGTAAATTTTCTTCAATTATTTTATAAGCTACCAATGAGACTTTGATTTGTAATAATCAAACATTAATTTTCGTTGATTATCTTAAGAATACATGTTCATCTTTTTTTCGTGTCAGTGGTTCGATTTATATTTTTTCGGCCCAGTAATTCGCCACTGCAATGGCAGCAGTATTTGTCTCGATAAGATCTTGGAATCTGCAGGTGTTTGGGCACAGTATGCAGTTGAGTAGATGCTCCATGCGGTCCCAAAATCAAAATTAAAATCCACATTGCGATGCGGTATAGCCCCATTTGCTCATGCTATGTCTCCAACGACCCACCTGTGTACGGAGTCCGTTAAGAGATCTCCACGTAGGCCATTGCAGACCGTAACCAGGCGGGAAATAAAAATATAATTAAAATCAAGGGTCAATAGGGATGTTGATCATTTTTGGGAAAATGTTTAAATGTCATTAATATTTGAATTTTGCATCCATTCTAACATATAATACTGAGTTGATATTCCGTATTGTTAAGCATTTAGTTATTACTTCATTGTCTTTTTTCTTTTTAGTTCTCAGTGTTATTAGTTTTAAGTGCCTGATAGCGTTTATATTTTCTTCATAAATCTAAAGCTGTAGAATACGCCCTAATAAAAATTAAAATTAAGAGGCCATGCCAATAAAAAATTGAAATCTAAACAGTTGTTTTTATTCTTTATATTTTTTACATACGTAAGCTACTCTTGGCAATTGTTTGGTTACGTTTGTTAGAGGTTTGATAATCGTTAGAGAAAAAGAGAAAGAGTCTTGACAAACGTATTTTGGAACGTTTTGAGACGAAGAGTCCTGCGCAAGGCGCCTGATAAAAACGATAGGTGGAGCTAAAGATCGAAAGGAAGGAAGCGCGCCTTCGGGAAGACTTTTATCCAGAAGTGGATGGCCATTTGCTGATGAAGAAATCTTCAACAGCAAACTATCCGTTTTCATATAATTTTTTATATGGGTCTGTATTGATATCAATAACATTTGCCGCTTGACTCCTCCCACACTATGCTTGATAATAACTTTGATGTAATATTAAGTATAGGGTAAATTAACAAATATAAATAAATATAATAGTCTTTTTATTTATGAAAGAGGTTTCATGTTTTAAAATAAAAAAACAGTTTCATTGTGTATAAGTTTATTTGGTTACCTTCACAGTTTAAACGATCGTAAGGTACTTGTCCCATTTAGTCTGATATAATCGAAACCGATCCAATCAACCTATCATTGCACACGATACTTAAAATTAAGCGTAAACTAGATATCCAAAACAAATTTGCTAAAACACTTCACCACACACATTCCGCTAACATTTAAAAAAATAAATTACGTATTTTTACACATTATGCGTGTTTTACAATTTTTTTTAAATCGATCCATTCGGCCGGTCACAAAACACCGCACAAAATAAATAGACAATTTTGAACTATTACCCTACACTACATACAACCGCATTCATACATTCATTCCGCTCAAAATTGTCTATGGAATAAACCAAAAAAAAAATATTCATGCACATCACGAGCTTCGTTTGAGATGGATGAAGCGGTTATCTCTAGAAAGTTCTAGACTGTAGGTGTTGTGTTTAAATTCTTCTGGTTTGGCTGAGGATCATTTGACGCACGCTGAAGGTTGACAGTCCGAGACCGATGGCAGCCAAGGCCAGCGCGGATCTCGACATCATTTTCTCACGACTCGCTGGCTGTAAAAAAGGAAAACATTTTTGTAATTGATAAAAAAATAACAATTTTTTAGACACAGAAAAGAGCAATCCGGACTTTTCCCGCCAAATTACATCAGTGTTTTTATTTCATTATCATAATCTTATATTATTATAAGTTGTATTGTTTAATTGTGGTGGCTTATTATGCAATATAGTTCGATTAAGGTGTATAAGTGAAGTGATATGAAATAAATGCGTGTATCGTAACTTTTTAATTGACTGAAAAAGTCCATAGGTTTTGGTAAAATGGCCACCATTTTATTAAGACGTAACGTGACAAGCTTGACTAACATATAGTTACACTTCAAAAGATTTGATATTATTGTATGTTACTTGACACTGACATAATAGTTATAACTAATTGTCATCAAAGAAAAGAAAAGAGCAATACGTGTCTAATATCACCTTGATTTTAGAAAATTGCTAAAAGTATAGATAAATATTTAAATGTTCATTCTCGACATAAGCGTTTTGCCTGTACTTTCTTGCGGTGTCGAAAAGTGGATACTGAGCTGTGAAAAGAAGAGCTATGGAAAGAGATATGCTAAGTTTCTGTGGTGGATATGATTTGAAATGACGGAATCCGCCAGAAGACAAAAGTCTCCGTGAAAGTGAGCCGCTTCTAGCTGCAGCAGAAACGATAATAGTGCCGATGAGTCCTGGAGTGAAGAACGCGTCTTGATAAACTTGGAATAAGATTTCCAGTCAGATGGAGCGATTTGCGTAAAGCGGTTGGCAGAAAATGAAATTGTGTAGTTAAAGATCGGGCTACGTAGTGTGTCTTAAGGGATAGGGATGTACGTGTATTTAAGAAGATATTTAAAAATGTCACTTAAATTGACATATAGTGTAGACCATAGGTCCCCAACAGGGGCGGTACCGTCTCCTAGTGGGCGCCTTCATGGGGGCCAAAGCGGGTCCAAAGGTAAATATGGAGGGCGTTATGAAATACCTCATTATTATGAAAAAACATTTTTTCTTATAAAGGGTAGACCACTAAAGGCTGGGAATCTATGATGTAGATATATATATCACTATAGTCCCCCCCGCGTGGGTGACTGACAATTGGCGGTCATGTGCTATGTGGTATTTATAAATAGTTTTAGTCACGGCGGCGCTTGTTTTAACTGCATTGAATTGGAGCCAGAGTCGGTTGCGGAGAAAGAATAAGGTATAAAAATATATATTTAAAATCAAGGGGCAATAGGGATGTCGACTACTTTTGGGAAAGTGTTTAAAACAATGCAAATGTACCTAATATAGCAAAGAATATTGAAAATTATTTTTATTACAACTAATACTTTAAATTTAGCTTCAAAAAGCCCTTATTAGTTATGTGGTATGTGAACAAATGACGTAATGCTTAATAACCTTTTAACGCTCTTTAACCATAAGCAACTTATTTATTTAGATCTCTATGTAATTAATGAAATTTGTACGTCATAAGAGGCAATGTGATGGAGCTTTTAAACGTCCTTTTTCATCTTGTTATTCCTCACATTATGCAATTAAACGTTTTAAGTAAGCGTTTGCCCTCACGAGACGTGAGAATGACATGATCACATTCAGATTCTTAAATAAGAACATTCAAAATGTGAACAAAATTGACGTGAATAATATATCCAAGCACAAAATCTTTCTGTGTCAAATTAATCAATTATCCAAATAACTTTTAAGACAGCCAGTTATTACACAGCAATATCATTTGGAAGACATGACAACAAACATTTTTGCGTTACAGTAAATAGCACGACGGAGTACCCAACGGAAAAATACGTATTTACTTTTACGTAGTTAGGTCATGTGAACAGTTACGCTTTCAGCCGGCCGGTTGCGTAACTAATTTGGCAACGTGCTTTTTGTTTTTCACGGCATTTAGCGTATCTCTTACAGGCCCTACATCAATCAACGTAAGTATGTACTAATCCTAGGACACTCGTGCTAAAATGTATTTAATACTGCGATAACAGTTTAGTATTCATTGTGGTAGAGCCACGCTGCAGACGAATACTTTGTCAAAAATGGTGTAATATTTGTCTGTAGCATGAATGGGCCGGCTCGCCCGGGGAAGTACCACACTCCCGTCGAAAACCGGCATCTGAGTGGTAGCTTACCTACTGCGCTTCGTACGGTGAGCGGCCGAGTTCCGGAGGCCCAACAACCTCTCCCCTGCCACTCCCACTCCTATAATATCACTTTCCTTAAAGGTCGGCAACGCTTCCGCAGTGCGTATGGCGCTGCGGATGTTTATGGGCGGCGTTGATTGCTTTCTATCAGGTGACACGCCCGCTCATTTGCCTTCCTATCTTATAAAAAAAAAACAGTTAACTGCTAGACATTGACATTCTCAGAAACGAGCAACGTTGCCGTAATACCCACCCATGTTTGGCAGGCGATTTGGTTTCTATAACTCAGGTATTTATTTGCTTCAATATTCGTATCGAACGACATCCTCATAAAGAATTTGGATGCACTAGGAACCACACAGCAATACATTTTATTATTAGTTAATTTTACCATTAACTGTTCTCTTCTAAGAGCGCCTTTCTGACTTGCGAAGGCTGTTCTCTCTCTCTCTCTCCTCTTACTTCGCGAAGTGTAGCAGTTCTGGAGCACTCACTATCCCGATCCACTGTCGCAGCCATGACTTTCATTTTCGACCAACTTGTCTTTTGCCCGCGACTTTTCGTATCATGATCAGTTGCAGCAACTTGTACCTGTCATGTCTCATGATATGACGACCCAGGTTAGCAACCTTTCTACCTTTGATGGTCTGCAAAAGTTCACGTTTTTTCTTGACTTGTCGGAGAACCTCGTCAATGGCCAATGACCATTAACTATTATATAATAAAATTTATTTCCATTGGGTTAGAGAAAATTTAGAAGTATGTATTTAACGTGCCTGCATATTACACACATACTGATGATTCTTCTATTATTTCTCAGACTGGAGAACATAATTTATATTAGGGTGACCGGTGGTAGAGTTTTCTGCTAATATTATGATAACATCCTGTCTTCACTTCGCGTATGTTTCAACAAGATATGTTTCAACGCCTCACACTGCTAGACAGTTACATGGAGCTTCGTAGTGATTTCTTCCCTACCCAGGTCTCACCGGATCTCAACCTTAAGAACTTTTTGTGGGAGTACCTCAAAAATGAAGTGTATGAAAGAAACCCATCGACCATCTCAGTACTAAAAGAAAATATGGACGATATTTCAAACCAGGTTAACGGCATTCCGTCACTACTTCAGCGATTGGCAACATAGACGTGGACCTTGGCCTTGACGGTCCACATTTAGATAAAATATTTTTAAAAAATAAAACCCACACTTCTCATCTTTGTAAAAGTTATTAAGTTTTATTTGTATCTGTGGTAATTTTTTTATTATTTGTGTCTGAAACCTCATTTTGTCACTGAACACCCTTTATCTGTGTGAAACACACGCACGCACGCACACTGATGATCCTTCTACTATTTCTCAGATAGAACAATATATATATATATATATATATATATATATATATATATATATATATATATATATATATATATATATATATATATATATATATATCGGTGGAACATTAAAACTAGCACAAGTCAGACTGATAAGTTTCGAAGACGTCCACTGACCTATATTTTTATCGTTCACAAGATGGGGGCAAATGTGACGAGTTTACCTTGACTCATGAGAACGAGGGTAAGTGAACCATTATCTACTTTTCTCACTGAAGAAATATTGTATTATTGATCAATATTTCCTGGCCATTATGAAACTTAATAACTATGTATTCAGACAATTTATAATAACAAAATACAATATTATAATATAATAAAATACAAATATACAATATTATAATAACAAATAAATTCGTTGTACTAGTTCAGGATAGAATCAGATTCTCAACCGTTTTGCTGCGGCACTTTTGCGTACCGCCAAATTCCTAATGTGCCGCTAAACTTCAGAAATGTGTATGGTATGGTAACTATAATGTTTTAGTTTATTACTAGTTGAGTTTTAATAAAAGAAAAATACTTATATATGTATATGGACAAGTTAAAATTATTAAATAATATAATTTAAAAAGAAAATGTACAAATTATTTAATACATAGAAAAATAATTAGATAATATTACTTGTATTGTACCGCGTTCTTTCTTAAAATCACAAACAAATTTTTATGTCTCAATTCGACTCACACATGTCAGGATTTGTGTGTGCTCCAAAATTTTGAAATCGTTAAAAGTGTGCCGCGGCAAAAAGTTTGAGAATCACTGTACTAGATAGAATACGTCATAGTAAATTTACAGACATATTCATTATATTTCATGTGGTCTTACACATTATTTAACTAACCAACTAATTAAACTTTAAACAATACTTAAAATTTTGTTATTCATAAAAGCTACTTTGACGTTTGTTTAGTTAACAATAGCTTATTAATTTTCACCCTTACAACACTGTGGTATAATTTGATTTTATTGGTAAAAACCTGGCTCTGTGTGTATTATTTTTGGTTTGGCTTTATTTATAAATAAATCTGTGTCGTCGTCTGTATAAAAACAAGGAAAAAGGCCGCTCGGATTACTGACTAGCTAGTATCATTACGTTGACATCACAAACCACAAGCTACGCTGCATACGTATACTTTGTCAAGAATGGCATATTTGTGTGTAGCATGAATGGGCCGGCTCGCCCGGGGAAGTACCACACTCGCGCAGAAAACCGGCGCCTGAGTAGTAGCTTAGCTACCGCGCTTCGTACGGTGAGCGAGAGTTTCGGAGGCCCAACACCCTCCTCCTCCCATAATGATACTTTCCTTAAAGGTCGGCAACGTTTCCGCACTGTTTATGGGCGGCGTTGATTGTCTTCCATCAGGAGACACGCGTGCTCGTTTGCCTTCCTATCCCATAAAAAAAAACAGCAGTTCGTTTTGTAATTTTTGTCGGCCATTTTTATGCACACATATTTTAAACAAGGGTGCGAGGTTATTTAATTTGACAGCTACTTACGAAGATTGAACTCTAAACAGTGTTTATCAATGCAATTTTTCTCAAACATTGTTTAAAGGGTTGCTTAAAAGTCAAATAACGTGTATGAATGAGGCTGCTAATGTAAAACAGTCCAGCCATTTAGGGTATTGTATGATAATCATCATCAGCAGACTGCGATAGTCTGCTGTTGGACATAGACCTCCTGGAAGACTCGCCACTTAGTTTCGTCTTCATGCATCCAGATTCTGCCAGACGCCTTGCGCAGATTTTGCCCCCCATCCGGGGGGCGGCCCACGCTACGTCTGTCAAGACGCGGTCTTCTCTCCAACACTCGTCTACTCAAACGGTCCTCGGTTTTCCGACAAATTGGATTATTTTCAGTCAATCTTTCTTCAACCTACAAAAAAACACTTCTACCAGATATAAATTAGTGGTATTGTGTGACTGACATTGACTAGTTACAAACATATTTTAAAGATAAAACAACGGACAGATAATTTAAATAAATGTAGTTCACGAATACTATTTAGACTTAAGGTCAAATCATAATAATATGAACTAGTATGAGTTCCAAACACTTAATTCTACTTAATATAACATTAACTCTATTTTAACCACTCAGTGTAGGTATAAATTTGTTGTTGTAGAACACCAAACGTTCTTGTTCTTGCCACAGAATTAAGACATCTCCATTTCTCCTCGTGGGTTGTTTTTTTATAGGATATGAGTGCTGCAATCAACGTCACCTAAAGACATGCGCAGTGCCATGGGCATTTCAGAAACGTTTCCGGCCTTTAAGAAAACTGTAGGCTTGTTTAGGGTATCGCAGGATGCGGTTATGGGATTGCTCCCATAACAATACAAGTGGATGGACAGTAATGTCTACTTGACAACAAAAACCTATCTGTTATCCCCAATAAACAAAGCAAGGTGATCATGGCAACATCTTACAGTTAAAGGGACGCTAAAATCCAGAGGTGGGATGATACAACTGTATTGATATTGATGATCGAGTAAAAAAAGAACTGGATTAGTAATAATAACTGATATATACTAGATAATAACAAATTAGGTTTAATCATTTAGATAGACTAATATCTAAATGATTAAACCTAATTTGTTAAAAAATGACGGCGACGTGGACCCGTCACGTCCTGATTCTCGCGAGGGCGAGAAGCGACTAACGCTCTCCGTTCGCCGTTTCGCTACGTTGAATGAGAGGAAGGGTGGATGGATGAGTGTGGTGGAAGCAAGGAAGGTGTGCCGGGATCGTGACAGATGGAGATCTGTGGTCTCTGCCTACCCCTACGGGAAACAGGCGTGACAATATGTATATATGTATGTAAATGATTGCACGGGATCTAGCAGTTCAATAGAGAAGAAGTAGCCAACTCGATTAGACCCAAGATCCACTATTTACTAACTAGATTTCACGCTATCTATCTACCAGGTATATAACTAGTACTTTTTCATAAATACGTATTTTTACACATATAATACATAATATTATTATGGTGTATTCAAATTATATTTTTCTTTATCTTGCTACGATCGACTGGACTGCTTGGATCGATCGCGGTCTGTCAGTTGGCTATTCATGCAATAGAGTATGATTATTTTCTTTAATAGAAGTCAATGTTTTTAATATTACTAGAATTCTTGTTAACACTTCCAACTAAGCTAATAATGCTTGTGTATGATTCACATCAATAGTGCAGAGGAATATACGAACTCACGACGTTCAGAATGTAAGGCCGAGGCTTACCGAATGACCTATTGCGACTTAATCACTCGGCGAATCCGACTATATCCAATAATAGGTAAAGAATGACAATTAAAAAGCACACACTGTTATTATTCTAATCGAATAAAGAAGTTTTGATTTGATTTATCAAAACATATGCTATTATAAAACGTTTTCTATTAAAAGAATCACACGCAGGACCCCGCACTGAAACAATGGAAACGGACAATAACAACGTTGTCGTGACTAATGTAAACAATCTGCATACATCAATCATTAGTTATTGCGTGTGATATGATATATATAATTCAAACATTTTATTCATATATAAATATACCCCCATTTCAGCTGTCTGCGTGGATACCACAATACATTTAATAGAGATAGAAAACAATCTACGGCAACGCAAGCGTGTCGCCTGATGGGAAGCAATCAACGCCCTCCATAAACATCTGCAACACGATAGGGTTTGCAGAAATATCGTCAGCACTTAAGATGTAGGCTTGTTTTTTAAAGATTTCAGCGTCACTGCTTCTTATAGTTTAACTGCTCAAAAGTAGATGATTCCACGGCTACTTTTAGCAGTATTTCCTATGTGGCGAGTGGAAATATGTTTCGGGAATAACGCACCATACTAGATCGTCACCCATCCAGATGGTAGGGATGAAACTTTTCTTAACGGGCGAGTTGTTTGTATTTGTAATATAGGATAAGTTTTCACAAAATAATTCATCATCATCAAGGCATTACAGCCGCGGGTGGGGCCTTAGCCAGTTTCAGTAAAATCTTCCAGTCAGATCTTAGACCGATTGCCTTTAAGTCGTCCTCGACTCCATCTAGCACATCAAAAAAAAGGCCTTCCGCGGCTTCTACTACCATCTGGTTTGCCGTCGAGCAGGCATTTTGGTACTCTAGCCTCATCGATGCATATTACGTGCCCAGCCCAACGAAGTCATCCAATAATAATTATTGGATGGATGGTGCTAATTATTAGCACCCTTTTAATACAGGAAAAACAAAATTCACAAGAAAATAGCACCCTGACCACAAAATATGAAATAGATTTCGTAGACGCGTTAATAGTGATGAAAAACTATATATTTCTTTTTTTAAGGCATTGCAGCCATCAACTTATCAGTTAGTTCATTTAGTTCCTTGGGTTGGTTTAGACTTACAGACTCAGAACGTTCATGGTCCTGCAAGCCGGAGCACGCTAAAAGCAATTATAAAAATTCTATTCTATTTGTACTGTCAAATCTTGAGAATGGCTGGACTGATTGTCACGAGAAAATGGGAACATTGTGAGGAATAACTTAGACAACGTTTTATCTTATAAAATTTTAAATTATGATAAACAGCTCGTACAGATTACATATAAGAAAAAATAACGACTCTTGTAAAGGTGCATTTGTATCGATTAATCGGTCGCTTCAAACAGGGCGAACCTTGAAATTCTTGCATCTGCGCTTTGCGGAGAGAAACTACGTCCCATGCGCCACACGCTTACATGAAATTTTAACTGAGTAAACGGAACAGAATTGAAATTTTTATTTTATTAAGAGAGGAAACAAAACATAATGGAAGACTATTAGAGTCAGTATATCAAAATTGGTATACGATAGATTGGTTTACGATATTGATATATGATCCTGGGCCCAACCAAAAGTGATGATGGCAGTTGGCGAAATCGAAAAAATGCCGAAATCGAGCATCTGGTGGCCCAACCCAATCTAATAGGTGTGACTAAGGCTCACGGACTTCGATGGCTGGGCCACGTTGAGAGGATAAGGGAGAAACACGAACGAAGTCAAGAGAGCGTATGTAGGTCGCCCAACTGGATGACGTGGGGCACCCGAGGTACTGCTAGAGAGATATGATCGAAGATGACTTGCGCAACCTTCAAATCTGCAACTAGCAGGAGGTAGCGCAGGATAGGGCACGGTGGCGTAAGATCTATTCGGAGGCCAAGATCCATTTTGGGTCGCTGCGCCAACAAAGTTAGTTTCGTTTTTATATCAAAATTGTATTTTTCTTTGCCGTGACACGATCGACTGTTTAGCTGCCCTATATGTAGGGCATACAGATATTTATCACGATGCGGAAATCGAACCCACGGCCATTGTGTCCTAAGAATATTTCCCGTGAGTTAATTAGTTCGCCGTTCCTTACGATTCCAACGGTTATGTAATCGTAATTGCGCACAAATACCCTGATATCAGTCAAAGTTGTTTATCAGCACTTTCTACATAAATCTGTGAGCTACGCATTTAATAGCGGCGGGCGTCGGTTTATTTAGAGAACGTCTGGAATTTCGCCAACATTCATAATTATCGCATAACCTGTTGACATCTTTGACACAACACGTCTTGATACTTCGTTGTACTGAGATTAGATAAAGATACTTGAAAACGACCTTTTTGTACGTTGCTCTAGAAAAATGATTGGAAAATTTAAGCGCCATAACAGTACATTGGTACTGTTATGGCGCTTAAATTTTCCAATCATCGTGCCTGATCGTCAGGGGAAGTACCACGACCGCACAGATTATGTCAAGTGGGTAACATTTTACAGAGGCCCAATTCTTCCGTTCCACGTATATCCTTCTTCTGTCCCCGTTAATTCATTCTTTTCGTCCTATTATTATCTCCTTTTCTCCCTTCCATTATTTACATCATACTATAACTTTATCCCCTGAAGCGCCATCTATTTCCTCCGCTTTTAATTAATAAATGAACAATCACTCCCTGCACTCCTTTATGAAAAGTCAGAATGTGTCTAAAACGGCCCGACTGGCGGTTCATCAGGAGGTGCTTGTTCCGACGCTAATATACGGTATTGAAAGTTGGGTTTGGCAGAAGAAGCATGAAAGCAGACTGAATGCGGTAGAAATGAGAGCATTAAGAAGTTTGTGTGGTGTAACCTTGAATGATAGAATAAGAAATGAAGATATAAGAGAGCAATGTGGAGTAAAAGGTGTGGTGACAAAAGTAGAAAAAGGGATGCTTAGATGGTTTGGGCATATAGAGAGGATGGATGAAATACGACTGGCAAAAGAAATTTACCTTGTGAATGTGGATGGAAGGACCGGAAGAGGAAGACCACGAAAAACGTACCTTGGCCAAATTGCTGAACTTTTTAAGAAAGGAAACTTTAACTTGAAGAGTACCCCTCAACCGGCGGGCATGCATGAGGAGAATAATGAGTGTGGAGGAAGTAAGGGAAGTATGCCGAGGTCGTAGCAGATGGAGATCTGTTGTCTCTGCCTACCCGGGAGACGATATGTTTTTATGTATGTAATGAACAATCTAAGTGGCTCCGCGTATAAGGGATGCGGAGTTAAGGATGTCGTTGATGGTGCCTTTATAGGACTACGAGCATTGTTTAGATGTAAAATCGCACACTTTTTCTCAATTCTACGTTAGCCAAGACTACCACCAACCTCCTTCATGAAAAGACATCTTAGTTCTCTAGATTAGTCCTCCACAACCTTAACAAGATCGTTTAAAATCAAATACAGAGTAGTTTAATAAAAAAAGGCAGATTTATCGCCGGATAAACCGGGATGTGGTGAGATTGTGTGTAAATGCAATATTTTTAAAAGTCACTAAAAGATATGGTTTTATTTTTTTTCACAGGCTGGGAATGTGTCTCTGAACTATCCCAATACGATTCCCTTAGTTGAAAAAGAGGGACATCCTCGACTAGGAATAAATACTTATGGATTACAAGTCTATTTATTGAAACGGGATTCTAATTTGCGACCGTTTGACCACAAAAGCGGTAGTTCTGTTGCAGAATTAAATGAGTTGGACGATTGAAGGAAAAAAGAAGTTTCACATTTTAAGCAATAGTGTGGGTATTTAGTACAAGATTCTTTTAATATACATGGCCTCAAAAAAAGTTGATATCATTACTTGTGATGTTATTTTTGCACAGAATTGTTGGCTCAAGGCCATCGGTGTCGACCTTCAGAGGAGACTGAATAAAAACTCATAACAAGAAAATATTTGGGAAGGATACGAAAGCGTAGAGTCACATAGAATTAACATTATTTTTTTTTATAGCAGAGCAGGCAAACCAGCATGCGGTTCACCTGATGGTAAACAATCAGAGCCGCCCATAGACATCCGCAACACCGGAGGCGTCGCAGATGCGTTGTCGACCTTTAACGAACACATAGGCTAACATAGAAAGACGAACAGTAAAGCTGTAATAAAAATTAACCACTGATGTTAATAATTACAGTACATGAATGGGGAACGGGGAAGTACCACACTCCCGCAGAAAACAGGCGTCTGAGTAGTAGCTTAGCTACCGCGCTTCGTCCGGTGAGCGGTTGAATTCCGGAGGCCCAAACCACCCCTTTCCCCTTCCATAATACCACTTTCCTTAAAGGCCGGCAACAATTTTGCACTGCCTATGGTACTAAGGAAGTTTATGGGCGGCGTTGATTGCTTTCTATCAAGTGACACGCTTACTTGAATGCCTGCCTACCTATCCCATAAAAAAAATACTATGTCAACGTTTTACCGTACGGTGAGTTCGAGGATATGGCGGCCCTACACCTTACCCTTTATTTTATTCTCCACTTCTCATTATTTCTTCCTTCTTCTCCCTTACCCTAAGTAGACAAGGCATGCAACATCTGCAGTACGCCTAATACTGCAGATGTTTTTAGGAAGCGGTGGTTGCTTAATATTAGGTAGCAAGTCACTAGCATCTAATTTCGGATACTAGTGATAGAATAATTTTTTTATAAAAATATAATTTCAATAACCTGTTTGAATATGAATAAATATAAAAAATATATAAGTAAACTAATATATTTTGTACATTCGTTTGTTGTAGAGCATAAAAAACTTGTTGTACAACTTTTTTTGTTAATTCTATACTTAGTAAAAGAAAAAAAGGATAATTATCGTAATCTAACTTTTACTTGTAAACAATTTCTATTCGTAAATCGCGGATATCTTCGCGACACTTTCATACCATGTTATCTTTGATAACATTCCAAATATTTTCCTATCAATATCCATACGACGCCTTCTGTCTGCGCATCTTATCAATAGGTGGCGG
The DNA here is from genome assembly GCA_031353405.1 of Baronia brevicornis. Classification (NCBI taxonomy): domain Eukaryota; kingdom Metazoa; phylum Arthropoda; class Insecta; order Lepidoptera; family Papilionidae; genus Baronia; species Baronia brevicornis. The sequence continues at coordinate 95,784 of JASFAT010004076.1, forward strand.
TTACTCACTTTAAAATAACAAAACAATCAAGCGAAGCCTGTCGCTATGTGGTATCACGGGTGAGAAAAAGAATACAGATACATGCAAACTTGAGTTCGAGAAAAATAGTATCGTCAGAAAAGTTGCGTACCGTGGCACATTTTTTGAAGCGCGTGAAAGTGTCGATTTATTGTGGATTCCGGATGTAAACATAATTGTCCGGATTAAACAATTATGTTTACATCCAGAATTTCACTTCGATCAAAAAAAAATTCATTAGGAATGGGTCCAGTCTTGCAACCGTCAAAAATTATTAATGCTTGTTAAAGTGTAGATTGGTAAAAAAATTATATATAATATAATACTTTTAGGGCTACCATTTTGCGCTTTTTGACAATCAGACCTTTAGACTTTTAGGACTACAAGGCAACACAGAATCAGTGTTGCCATGTAGTCAGTCTCATTAATAACGACACAATGTTTGCATTCTATGGCAAAGTTAAATATACATTTATAGTCAGAGCAGTTCACGCTTCCAAGACCAATTCAGCTCTAAACTGGTCTCGTTCTAACTGGTTTTCGTCCAGCAAAATCCACATGCAAATCGCAGATTAGTTTGATATAGTGCACTCAGGTAGCTGCTCATCTACTCGTATTTTTTCTCACAGCTGTATCGTCCCACACACTCGGGAAGCAATCGGATTGGTTTATATGCCTGTATATAAGCCTATTTTATGATATATATGGGTGAGTGGTAGAGGTGCCACCTATGGAGTCAATGATCACATGTCATATACGGAATCATGAGTTAAATACACATATGTATAGCCTACAGATATTTATTCAGAGTCTTGTTACCAGGCCAATTCGCCCAGGAACTAAGGTGAACCTATTCTACGCTGGGAACTTTTATATGTATGATAGTTTCTTTGTCACGAGTATTGAGGAAATAGAATACAACAACGCCAGCAATTGTTTCAAACAATTTCCTCAATATATTTCCCTTTGTCGTGGACGTACAAAAGATTTGTTTGGGTAATGAATGAATGTCAGAGCGTTATAAATTTGTGTAAATGTAAAACAGATACCGAGTGTAGAAATGTACGTAGATTGCCTTGAACATATATATCGTGATCCTGTTTTCGATTACTTCCGCGTCGTGACAGTGTTACTTTACCAAATTATTTAGAGTACAATTCTGTATCATCCTATGATATTTTTCGATAGAATAGTTGACTGAGCTATCGATCATTTGTATGTACTGTGAATTAATATGTAATAATTTAATATGTACTTACTGTTACTGCACAAGGAAATAAATTTATCTATCTCTCTAAAGTACCTGATATATGTCTCATAAGTTCTAAGGTCTAAAGGACCAAATGAATGACTGACGAAATGTTCGCTTTCATAGTCAAGGATCGTGCGTTCTATTGCCGCATTAGGATATATGTTAGTATAGCCTATAGATATATATACATATTCTCAGTCTGGACGCTCATCTTTGTCATTTGTGTGTTTATAATCGCAACTACGACGCAGTAAATAATGTACAGTTATGACTAAGAATTTTTTATATTTTAATAATAAACAAACCAATAATATTATATTAAAATACGATATAAAAATCGAACATAAATATAATATAAAATAAACTCTAAAAGGAAATTACAATAAATATAATTTACTTTTTAAGTACATTAAATATAATTTATATTATGATATAGTGTTTATAAATATACAAGTCTTCGCCCTTTATTGTAGGATAATGATATGCCAATAGATCGACTAAAAACATAATGCGATTTTACACGACGAACACGCGTCGACGATTGTTATTTAGGTGTACTGTGTATACACGAGTGCATTAAAAATATTTACAGTACGCACAAACTAACCCCAATTTCTTTCACAAATTAGAAATTACGTAAAAAGAAGGTTTTTGGGATTTCAATATGTTTAACATTGAAACGTCAAAAATCTTAGTAATGCTTTAACAATCTAAAGTACCAAAAGCATAAGACATCCACAGTTAGATGTAGACATTCTCAAGTGAGAAAGATTTATCAATAACAATAATCACTAAAGCCAGACATGCAGATTGGCGAAATCACAGTCAGATGTATGTTGTGCAATGTGCCTTCAAATTACATGCGAATATATTAGAATTAATGTGAAAGAGAATTCGTTGTACCTTCAGCATTAATCTTAAGCGAAGTCGCTACCCATGTGACGTAGTGTGAAATGTCTTAATTGTAATATAACGTCGATCTGGTTATCTCCAGTTAGACACATAAATGCAGTTAACCTTTGGCACGTGGACAAGATAAATGATAGCCCATCGTATTCAATCTTATCTTCCAATGGATTCTAGAATAAATTACCATACCTTCGCAGTTATAAATGGAAGCAAATCTTGTTACTCAGCGATGGAAACATTGTTGGCGATATTTTCTTCCATTTTTTTTTTATCATATAATATCTACGACGAATGTTGGGAGGTCCCGCACTAAGTAGTGGCAACATAGCGCGGGACCTCCCCACATTCGTCCTATGACGATCAAGTTAGCCTATGCAAACTTGAACGACTATGAGTAACTTGGAAGAGTCATTTGTCTAGCACAAGATTTCTCTAGGCTGCTGGTGATGAATGAGTTATCGCGAAATTATCACATGAATTTTAGTGTGACTCTTGCATAACTTCGACAATATTATTATATTAATGATTATTGATTTAATTTTGTGTACTTTTCAGCAAGAAATAGGACCATCCTATTTCTTCTACTGGGTACGACTAAGGGAGCTTATCATCTACTATGTATCGTATATGCGACGCCTCAGCCATTGCGGGTGATTAAGGACCACGGTGATCACTTACCACCAGATGAGCCGCATACTCGTTTGAGTACATTTCTATAAACAAAAATACTAAGTAACGTCGAATAATAAAAATTAATTTTGTGATTAGGCTGCCAACTTTGGGAATTACGGTAGCAAGCCTCATTTCTAACGAAGTGCAACGTCCGTCAACATACGGTCCTATTGATAATTATGATGATTGATAAACAAACAAAACCAATATTACAAACACGACCCATATTAAGGCCATTAAAAACAACTTTGTTTACGATGAGCATTATCAACAAAGATTAGTCAATTGTTTTACGGAATCCACTTAATGAAAGCAAATCACAACTTCAAATTAGAACTCTCCATTAAATAATTGTTTTTTTTATTTTTACCGAATACTGGGCTCGCGTTTTGGGAGACCGCGGGCGTAGTATGATATATTTGGGAAATCTGCGCAAATCGCAGATTTCATCGGCTCGACGTCGTATCGGAGGTACACATGTGTGTGTGCCGATCTTAATATTGTCATACCGCTACGTAAAACTTGTAGGGGAGGACTGGATCTAATTAACTATGGTCTCAATAGACCTAAACTATGGACCCCTTAGTGTAAGGGGTGAGAACCGACCGGGCATGTGAGAGAATCTAGTATGAGAGGCATATTAAATACTTGTGCTAGGAAAATATTGTTCACATCAATAGTCCAATCGTAGATTCGAAATAATAATCTTAAATGAGTACAAGAGTATCACAAGAGTAACAAATAAACCTAACTTAAACATATTAAGGATTTGAATGAGAAGTACACGGTGAGGCTACTTTTCAAAATGATAAATTGAAACTTATACCACATAATCCCTACACACACACACACACACAAACACACTTAGCTGCACAAATACAGTTCACATCTTTAATAATTTATTATCTTACTTAATCCATTTTTTTTATCACTAGTGTTTAATTATTTTTTTTTCTTCTGATTTGATATTAATGTTATGTTTATGTATTATTTATGAAGGGAAGAGACTAGTTTCCCTCAACACAGGGAATCCTAGTGTGGATCTAGTGTCCTGTAACATATGTAAACATTTTGAAAATAAAGGTATATTACTCATGAGAAACATTTACAAGTGAAGAAGATTAAACAATAAAAATGGACAACAGAAAATAGCATAATTAGCAAGTTTAATACATTATATGTAAAATTGTGCAATCAACATCAATATAACTATGGCATGTCTACAGTAATAACAGTGTCAAAAACTCTATAAAAAATGTTATCAAAGTGCACTGCAACAATATATAGTTTACTTCATTGTTGCGATGCATATATTTAATGATAATGGGTCATAATCTACTCTTCTGATATTAATATATAGTTAGATTACATGTTTTCTTTATATTTCCATTAATAGCTAAAGATATTATTCCAACTGAATGATGTTGATAAGGTATTCTCCTATCAGATTTAACTTCAATCATCATTATCAGCCTGCGGTAGTAGTGCATTTTTGGACATAGGCCTCCCTCACATAGGTCAATTTTCAGCCTCACAAATCCAGTTTCTGTCAGCCACCTTGCAAACCATCCACCTAGCCAGGGGCCGTGTCCCATATTATATTTGGTATTATGAGGTCTCCACAGCAGCACTTGTCTACTCCAAAGGTAAAGTTTTCCGACAAACATAACCAGCTCATTGCTAGTACAGTGAGCTAATTTAAAGGGCTATATTAGTAATTTTGGTTCTAAGGTAGTTTTCTTTAATTTAAATCACACCCACCAGAAAACTCTAAGCATAGACCACTTCATTGGTAATTTTTAAAACTTTGAGCTTATGCAGCACACTGATAATGACTACTGACACTTGAGACTGCAAGCGAGATCAGGCATGAGGCACTGGTCAAAACTTTTAGTACTCAGACACAGAGGTAAGTCAAACAACAAAAAAAACTTGAAGCTTTCCAAATGCTGCATGGTCAGCAGAATCCTTCTACAGGCTTCTTGCTCCACATATTTCTACCTTATTCCATAATGTGCCCTAGGCAGACATACTTCTGAATTCTCTCTTATAGAACAAAATTACCATGTTAAGATGGAGATTTCCAATGTAGATGTGAAAGCTTATAATTAATTGCTAAATAAGTTTATAAAAATATAGTTGTAATGAAGACTTAGGCCCACTCACGACACCAACACTCACACGCACCCCGGCCCTAGCCGAGCACGTAGAGTAGGGAACACTTCTACACCGGCCGCTTACACGAGATTCTCTCACGTACCCGGTCGGTTTTCACCCCCTAGACCTTAGGGTCTATGGGACTAATAGGGACTATAGTTACTAAAGTTCAACCTCCCCTACATGTTTAACGTAGAATCATGACGAGTTTAAAATCAGCACACACACATATGTGTACCTCCGACACGGCATCAGGCCGATGGAGTCTGCGATTTGCGCAGATTCCCAATTATAAATTACTAGCCCGCGGGCTGAAAGCCCGCGGGCCCTGAATACGATAAAGCTGTTAAAGCCAATAGGCTACCAGCATTAACATCTTCGAATCAATCTCAATCTGAAGACTTAGGCAACCCCACCACTATAGTAGGCAGTCATTACATAATTTGAACAGCGGGGTTACCAGGCTCTAAATAAATATCTTTAACCTGGCCTTTTTAGACCTTTTTTTTACTATTGTTTTTTTTATTTATTTGGACAAAAAAGTATAATATTCAATACTCCCCATTATTTACCATATTTTGCAGATAATAATATATGAATGATCATAAAAGATTGTCAAAGGTAGCTTACCTGGATCATATCATGAAACATGACAGGTACAAGTTGCTACAACTGATCATGATGGGAAAAGTTGCAAGCAAAAGATATGTTGGTCACAGAAGAAAGTCTTGGCTATGTAATATCAGGGAGTGGACTGGGATAGCGAGTGCTTCAGAACTGCTGCACCTCATGAAGGAAGAGGAGAGTTGTGCTGAATTGGCTGCCAACCTTTGCAAGTCTGAGAGGCAGTCTTAGAAGTAAATACAATCCTAATATCATGCATGCATGCATAAATGAGGTAAGACATTGACATACTCAGACTAAGAAATAGCAGTAATGTGATTATTATTCACTATTAAGTACCCACAGTGAGATGAGAAGAAAAATGAGATATGCAGACATCTAGACTAATCTGCTAAAATAAATTAGTACTTGTATTGTGAGCGTGTGGAGTGATAAATCATAAATTTTCACAGACATTTTCGCGTGTTTTTAGGAGAAAACCGTAATAATAAGATATAATCTAGAAGTAATAAAGATTAGAAAATGAAATGCAAATTAATAAGCAAATACGATTTATTCGGCAATAATTTTGAATTTGTTCTCGTAAACTTATAAGTTTGTAACAGAACTCAAATTATATTTCTTTGAACATTAATTTTTTAATTTTTATTACACATAGGACTATTTTTTGTCAAAACGACTTAAGTCTTTTCCTACAAAATGCAGATAATTTATTACAAAATTATATATCCTATAAAGAAAAAATCTTACCTGCGAATATGTGAGTCTCAAAGCGTAAAGTGCTACTTGCGTCGTTTTCATAATGTCCGAATCAGTCTGTGTACTGGAAAAGAAACGACACGTTCAAAAAACTTGTAAAACTATCTAGAAATCACACATGAGTTCTTATAAAATGTAAAATTATCCACTTTTCTAGTACTCCTTTTACATAACCTAAGTCAAATTTATTGTCACTCCTGAATTTTGACAGAAATGTTACAAATATTTCAAACAATGTTCGCAAAACAAACGAATATATATATTTTTTAATTTTCGTAAAGTTAAACAGATATAATATAAAAATTCAAAATACGTACAAACACCCGCTACGTATCGCGAATGAAAGAAAAATTAAAAAATTGATAAAAGCCAATAGCCTTCTAGCTAGTCTTATTGTTTAGTTGGGTAGCCTGTTAGAGTGTTGCCAGGTTATTTTTTAAATTTATTGACAAAAATACAAACACTGACAAAAATAAAAAATACTTGCATGCATTATTTATTTGCTTTTTTTTTCAAGTATAATAGAAAAAATGCTCGGCCTTTAATGATGTCACCAAGTTCAGAGGTTTTTAATTTTTTGAAATATTTGTCATTTTCGTTTCAAAAAAATATAATAAATATATTACGAAATTAATGAATAAAATACTCAATTCAGAGAACTGTAGTTAACTTGCCTGTGCCAGGAGTTGTATACTAATATTACATTATTTGCTACAAGGTTTGTCATGAACTCGCTAGGATAAATAATGAAATCGTACGATGCTCAACACTTGAGAATTTGAGAACTCTTAACTGTTTTTGCTACGATAAAATTCAATAATATATTTATAGCAGTTTTTATTAATGAAGATAAAAACTTGATGACAAGCATAACAACCTAAAAGAAAGGTGTTGTGTACATTTTTTTATGTGTAGTGTGTGTTTTAGTGGAGTACAAAGATACTTCGTAACCGATGTGTCATTTTTATTCCTAGAGCTAATTGAAAGAGATAGCATAAGGTCTTCGAGTAGCCGAATCTTATTAAAACCTCATTGATTTATATAACCAATACTTGCCTTAATTGTAAACTTTTAGTTTTCAATTAATTGGGCTTAAATTTAATTTCAAAGTGAATAAAGTCACTCTTTAAGCTTACTTAATTTTTATTACAGGTAAATTTTTTGGCTGTTATCATTTTTGAGTCACATGGCCAACATTAAAAAAAAAAAAAGGATTGCTAATAGGAAAATTCTAGAATTTATAGTCAGGAATTAATTTTTCATTCTAAACAATTTAATAATATAATAACCTTTTTATTAAAATATATATGAACAGAAATGTTTGTATAAAGTAGTACGTAGTAGTAAATAATAAGTGGTAGTAAGTAAATTTTGACACAGACATTTTTGTTACTAATTAATAGATGGCGCGTTTACGATATAAATAATGTTATTTTACAAATCTGTGACATTAGCTGTAACGTCTTTGTGCGTAACATGTATGTAATTTTTAATTTGTAGGTATTCTATCTTTGTTCGGTGGACAAAAGGGAGGGGGTGTGAGAAGAGAATTTGCCTTTTGTCGTTCTCATTATTATTCCTCTTTCATGATCTCAAATGTTTATTAATAGAATTTTTCTATATTTCAGCAGTAGTAATAAACGTCATGATTACGCAATTTATTACATGGAGAAATCAATCAAGTAACATCGAAAACTAATCACATCTGAATACGTTAAAAATAATTTTTGAATCTATTTCAAAACGAGTCATCGTAAAAATTGACTGTATCGTAAAAATGTAGAAAAAAAACCCAAGCAAAATAGCCCCTCTATTTTGCTTGGGTTTTTTTCTACATTTTTACGCTAAAATGAATGCAAAACTGAAATACTGGTTTCTACTGGTATAAGAATTGTCGGATATTTCTTATTTTCAAATATTTTTATTTCATTATAATATTAGTTTAATTTAAACATAATAATTGTTTAATTAATTAGTTAATATTAATTATTATATATTTAATAATTAGTAATTGTTATGTTCTTGAAATGGTTTATTTGTAATGTATTTTTACTAAAATATGCTAATGTTCAAAATGAAATTTTAAAACGTATTAATTACACAATGCTTTTTAAATGTTTGAATTTAATTGAAATAGTATATTGAATTCTATATTGTATATTTATAATCTATACTTCTTTGTGAGCGTCGGCTTGCTGAGTTTCTTTCGCCGTTTCTTCTCTATCTAGAGAAATCTCATTATGAAATTGTAAAAGAAACTTGTCCGAATCAAAAAAGATTGACATTCCAAATAAAAGGATTAGCAATGTTTTGATATTAATCCAATTCTTGTAAACGATATCAAATATGTTAGTAGAAAAGATGATATACATAGAGAGTCCAATAGTAAAATTTCACTTTCGTCTTCAGATCGTAAGCGTAATCCTCACTAATTAAGTCGTTTTTATTGCTATTTCTCCTTGAAATTTAATTTCATAAATCTTAAACCTTTTAAAGGAAAAATTAAAATCTATTCTTTCGTGTTAAGAAATAATTGTGTATTTATTTAACTGTATTGTTATTTATTTATAAATAAATATCTTGCAGACTAACATAAAAAATATAATATATATGTGAATGTTTTCAATTACATGGTTTGTGTTGTTTGACCTATGTTTATGTTATCCATCGACCAAAAAGTTGATTGGCAAGGAATGTCTTCTAAGATTAATTTCACGTTTGTAACAAATAAAATCATAATCTCAACTTATATCTTGAATTTTTAATATAGAATAAAAGAGCAAAGGCTCTTAATATATTTATATTGAAACAGTTATAAATAGTCTCTCTGTTACGTAAAACATTATAACCAAGAATAAAAATTTCAACGAGCCTGTCACGCACAACCAAAACTGCAAACAGCGCTTTATGTAATAATTTTGTGAGTATGATATGTTATTTTCTGTTCACGGTAAGTAGGTACGAGGACTTTTCCCGCCAACTTACATCAGTGACGTTGTGTTTTCATTTAATTTCCATAATCTTATATTATTATCAGCTTTATTGTTTAATTGTCGTGGCGTATTATGCAATATGTTTTCGTTCGATTAAGGCGTAAAAACGAAGTGTTATGAAATAAATGCATGTATCGTAACTTTTTAAATTGACTGAAAAAGTCCATAGAAGATTTTGGTAAAATAGCCAACGTTTTATAAAGACGTAACTTGATAAGCTGACTTGTTACATTTCAACAGATTGGATATTATTATATTTCACTTGAACCTGGCATAATAGTTATAACTAATTGCCATCAAAGAAAAGAAAAAAAAGTAGTTACGGTGATTAATTTAGAAGGATATTCCGCCCCAGCATCAGTACCGCAGTACATACGGCGTCCTCGTTTCCCTTATCATATCACACGAGATAACCTGAGCTGTGTAAACTTCGCCGTGTGTGCACAGGCTGCGCGTTGATACCCGCTTGATTGTCATAATTAAATGTAACTAGAATGATGAAATTTTGTCACTGATATATTTTAATTATGCTATGAACTATTTTTGAAAATTTAAAGAGAGAAACGTTTATGACTTTTATTTTTTGGAGCTCTTTAACACGATTATAAAACACACTTGTTTGAACACATGTAGTTTTTAAAAAGTGTCTCGTGTGAATTGTTCAAAATTCGACCAAAATTAATTGAATTTTAATTTTATCTTTCTGCGCTCCTTCTTACGCATCACCATTCTATGGAACCTGCTGCCTTCAGCGGTACATTAAAATCTGAAAAAACTATATATATATATATATATATATATATATATATATATATATATATATATATATATATATATATATATATATATATATATATATATATATATATATATATATATATATATATATATATATATATATATATATATATATATATATATATGCCGGCAACGCATTTGTGATGTCTATGGTGTTGCAGATGTTTATGATGTTATGATGAGGCGGCGTTGATTGCTTTTCATCAGGTGACACGCTTGCCGGTTTGCCTCCATATCCCATAAAAAATACTAAATTAAAATAATGATTACATTGACATTAAGGCAGTAAAAGTTCAATTAGTGAAGATTGTGTATTTTTTATGGGATAGGAAAGCAAACGAGCAAGCGTGTCACCTGATGAAAAGCAGTCAACGCCACTCACAAACATTCGCATTGCCATAGGCATTGTAGAAGCATTTGAAGATTTCGTTGTCGTATAAGATCTAATGCTGTGAGTACGATTCTAATCCAGGACTATTGATGTGTAACTACCATATTTTTAAATAATAAGAACAAATGTTAATACTATCCAAACATAGGTAATCTTCTTCAAAATTTTTTTTTCATTTTTCATTATCTCAGCTAATTAACAACTATGACATGTACTACAAAGAAAAAACAGCAAAACATTGGTTTCTTTCCAATTTAGTTAAGATAATATTGATACATACATAATTATCATTAATAGAACATATATGTACCCACATCATCCCACAGTTGGACATTGACTCCCCTTGAAATTGAGGTTGCTGCCGCAAATCATAGACTTGGCGGGTGAACCGGAGAATCCTAATCAGTTTTTATACGCTTTTTTTTATAAAAATACTTTAATTTCATAACTGTGATGGGTAATGGGTTGACTCTGTTTCGTGGGACTTTCACAAAAAGATATGTTGAAAGGAATGAGATATTTGATTAACGACATTTTATACGAGGAAAATTTGAAGTTGATACTCAAAAATCCAATAAACTTAAAGTTTTTATGATAGAATCTCGTCAAAATTAAGGTAAACTAACAATATTATGGTATTCCACGATGTTGAGCAAAATGAAACTATTACTTGTAAGAAGGAATATATGTACGTTTCTCTCGTAAAAAAGTACTAGGTTCGAAAGTACAAAAATAAAACTTTTCATTGAAAGCGTATTAAACTTTATTTACATATATAATGTTGTATATTTATATGTTATAAGACTATATATGTATTAAATTATAAATAGTTATAATTTATATCACACAAAATAATATTGACTATATATGCAACAACTAAAAGTATATATGTATTTGAGTTTGGATTCTGAAATATTAGACGTATTAATATACGTACGTATAATACAATTTTGTGCTAGTCGAATTAGAGAAAATTATATTAAATATATTATTAACTTAAGTATGTTAGTTCAGGAAAATTAAACGCATACAAAGGTGGTTTCTAGAGATGGTTACCTATACACAAGTCATATAATAATAACTAGCTTTAACTTGTAACCTGTTGCTTTATAACAATAGTATTGAAAATCGAAAGCGCCTAGAATTTACTCATTTCCTGAGTCGAGTCGTTGCGTTAAGATCGATTTTCCCCCGTCCTACTCTCAAAATCTCTGTTGAAAACGATAAGAAAATATGAATAATGTCGTCTCCTAACCACAGGTGTGACGTAACAGGTGAGTTTGTATAAAACACACTGCTAGTATGGTAAGACGCCATTTTAGTCTAGCCGCCTTTAGCGGGAGTTTCGTATCGTTTACCATCTTTTTAACACAATTATAACTTAATTAGTGTTCTTAACCGAAAAGAAGAACACTGAAACGTAATATTGCATAATTAGATGCAACTATGTAGTTAAAAAATAATAATTTAAAAAGTTGTATTATATTTCAGTGTCTCAATTGACTTGTGCCATTATTATGGCTAATTTAAGCGGAAATAGTTAATTGCAAATTCTTAACGGCGTAAGATTTCAAATATAATGATTGGACAATAGATGTAATTAGTTATCATATTTGATTGTGTATTTCTGGCCTGTGATTGGTCACATGATGGCTGAAACATGGCGACCATTGTAAGAATTTTACTAATGACGGAAGCATGTGATTCAAGATGGCCGATATTTTCAGAGGGAAAATTGCTTAACAAGCTTCGGTGACGGTAAGAATTTGTTTGCTTTTATTTTTATAAATTGTATGATTATACTGATATACTGGATACTGATATGAAATATTTTATTTTTTTATTCGCATATAAACTTTAAAGTTATTGACAGTATACTTTAATTTAACATTATAATTAGATCAACTTATATCAGTATACAAACAAAGAAGTATTAATATCTTAGGATACGTTCTCTAAATTCCATAAAAGTGTGACGCACACGTTGTTTTCCATTTAATAAAATGTTTACCCAAGTAACACCATAATACCACTTCGGGGTCACATTGCCGGTGCAAAGCAAATAAAAAACGATATCTAAGATTAAGAGAGCAGTATACTTTGTGGCTGATAACGCCACATTATCAGAAATAGGACACTGCACTCTATTTAGTAACTTGGTGGTGAAATTTATGGTGACATGGTTATTTTACGTGTTAGATTGAGTTGAGATAATTTTTAACTTCTTTTTATTTGATGGTATAATTTACTGTAGTATATAAATAACTAAATCCCACGACTACACCAACTCGCGTAAATTTATACGGTTTTTAAATTTTCATGTCGTCAGTCGCGATTGAGCACAAGAATATATAATAATTTTCACAAGCGACCCCCATCTACACATTTTAGAATAAAAGTAGCTTTTATCAATTCTTTTTTTTCGGACCACCGATTGGCTTAGTGGCGCGGCCCTCCGCCCGCGGAGTCAATGGTCGCGGGTTCGATTCCCGCATCGGAATAAATATTTATATGGATTTTTAAATGTGTATTCCGAGTCTGGTAACCCCCCCAATCCGCATTTCCTTTCCTTTCTTCTCTATCCTTTCCCTTCCTCTCCGCCAATCCACGGTCTGCCGTGCCAATGGATGCGTGGCTAGGGGCGAGCCTAGTCGTAAACGTGCCGATCGTCCCGGGGTCGGGCTCCCCCGGGGACTATGGTGCCTTACCTCAGCATGCAGGGCTCTGCTGGGGCTGACCTCCATCCTCCCTTGCGGCTCGTGGGATTCACTAAAGACGAATTTAATATACCTAATTTGTCGAAAATGACGGCGACGTGGTTCGCCACCCGTCACGTCCTGATTCTCACGAGGGCGAAAAGCGACCAATGACGAGCCGTTTCGCTGCGATGAATGGCAGCGGATGGAGCTCTGTGGTCTCTGCCAACCCCTGCGGGGGATAGGCGTGAATATATATAAAACAAAATCAATTCCTTTTCCTTTTCGTTAAATTGATAAATCGAAAATTTGTGGTCGTTTTCGTAATTTGCTTGGACAAAAAAAGAAAGACATAAAGTCGCAAAACAAAATTTATCACCCCACCCAATCTTCAGCTTCACGCTTTTATTTCTGCCCTGGGTAGATCGTCGCTCCATCCAATAATTAATCTTAATTTATGTAATTACATGATAGTATCATATAAATAGCTTTTTTCTGTATTAAAATTTCTAGTAATTTTTTTTAATTAAACAATAATTGAGAAATATTAAAGTTAAAGAATGTTGAAATAAAATAATGTTGATTTATTAAGTGTATTTGTTTACACATATGGAGTACTGTTCTCACCTCTGGGCCGGGGCTCCCCAGTCTTCGATGACCAAGATCTCAGCGATTGGCTTGATTCTCTAGCGCTGCGGAGGGATATCACATCTCTCAGCATTTTTTACCGCTTTTACCATGAGGAGTACTCCGAGGAATTGTTTGGAATAATTCCTGCCACCGAATTCCATAACCACACAACTCGCCGTAAAAAAAGTTTCATTCCTACTAACTGGATGAGTGGCCATCCAGTACGGTGCGCTTCTCTCGAAACATCTTTCTACGTACAACCACTTTGTGAAACCGGCTACCTTCGGCGGTTTTTCCGAACCGATACGACATTGGCACTTTTAAAAATCAAGCCTACACATACTTACATTAATTTGTTATATTTGACATAATACTAACAATCAACGTAATTAAAAAACTTTAGAAAAAAGAAAGCCAATTTTTAGTTTCATTTCTTGATGGAAATAATAAAAAAATAAAATAAAATAGGTAAAAAACAACGCGACTGATGCATATTGGCGGGAATAGTCACTATAAGGCAGTTATTTCTGCTGTTCGATCGATGAGATCTTTTATTTTGAAATAGTCTAAAATTTATTTTTATTTCTATTCAAGAAATAAAAATAAATTTAGATATCGAAAAAATAAAAACTATAAAGCACGTAACGAGTACAGACAGACAAAATGGATTCTCGTACACGCGAACAAATGGACATGTCTACTACATTAGCAATATTTACGTAATATTAAAATGGTGTCGGGGGCGTTCGTTTTGTATAACAATAAGATATTTTGTAATAATAAAGTGAGTTTTGCGCGCGTCTAGTAATTGGTTTTGCACACAAATTTCCACGTATTTACTCGTCCGAGTGACGGCTAAGGACCTCATGATATTTAAATCGAAGGCCACTTATAAAAGTCAATTCAATACAAACGATTTTTTTACGTTTTTAAAAATCGCGGACAAAAGACAAGTTGGTCGAAAAAGAAAGTCTTGGCTAGTATGAGGAAGTGGACCGGGATAGCGAGTGCTCCAGAACTGCTGCACCTCGCGAAGGAGGAGAAAAGTTGTGCTGAATGGGCTGCCACCCGTCGCAAGTCGGAGAGGCACTCTTAGAAGAAAAATTTATTTACTGGGGCATACTTTTACCTGTTGCATATATGGGCATACCCAACTAGGGAAATAACTCATTCATAAATAACACTCGTGGAAAAAACTGATTTCTTGGCTCTACTACAATATATTCGTTCGTTTGGTGAACAATGAAAATGGAGGCCCTATCTCCCCTTTTTTAACCTTCACTTCCTTTTATTATTATTATCTCCTTTATTTACACATTTCTTTCTTTATAAAATAATATTATTATAAGAATTGTTATCCTATCGCGTCTATCCTATCGGGTATCCTTCGCGGCGAAAAAAGACAAGCTAACGAAGAATTTAGACCTCAAACCTTCCACGATCCTAGCCGTGCATAAAATGACTGCTTTTTGAATTTTAAATTTAATCCACTTACCTAAACCTAACTTGAAAAGATTGGGCGTCCAAATTTTTACCAATAAGTCCATTATATTATTATGATTATTTTATTTATTAAAGGCAATATAAAAAGATGCCACGGCATATAATACCGAGCTAACAATATTAAATTATTGAAAGACTATAAATATTATACCTTCCTATCCCCTTCTAATTATCCAACTTTTTGGGCAACGCATCTGTTACGTTTATTATTTTCTATTGTGAGAGGTACTTTCTTATATATGGAAGAGGTCAGTGCCATAACAAAATAAAATTTACAAAGAATGAATTTCGTTGTGTTTGTGCTCATTAATAATAAATAACTAATATTGAGCAAAGTATAACCATGATAGTTTCATTTTGCGTTTTTCCCGAAACTTCTTTCAATGTACCACTAACTACCCTTTGGAACTAGCTAGCTAGTGAAAACAAAATTTTTGTGAATTACGGTTGAATTTTGTCGATGGTCGACAGCTAGTATCTTTTAATATATATTTTTTTGATAATACTATTGAGATATGAATTATGTAGGTAGTCGACAGTATCTTTTAATATTTTTTTTATTAATACTATTGAGATATAGACAAAAAAACATGTAGACCCATTTTTTATACCGTCGTCCATAGACATCCGCTAACCCGGAAGCATCATAGGTGCGTTGCCGGCCGTTTGAAACCATTAAACCTTTCTAGTTTTTGTTGGGCCTAGTTCCGTTAATTTTAAATTTAAAATATATAATAAATTTATGAACACCAATCAATATAGTGGCGGGTTAGTACCCTACGTAATCAAGACTCGCAATAAATCTATAGGACATTCAAATATTTATCCCGTATCGGGTTAAATATATGAATGTCCTATAGATATATTGCGAGTCTAGTTACCGTGTCAATCCGGTTTGGACAAGCGTGGTGGGTTAATGTTCGTTCCTCCCGATATGGTGAAGCCCGTGCCCAGCATTGGGACATATATTTCTCTTATTCTTACGGTCCTATGTCGCCAAGTCGGGGCAGAGGGCGTCTACAATGCTTCTCCATTGGGATTGGTCTTGAGCGACGTGCTTCACTTCAGACCACGTCAACCCGATGGATTTCATCTCGGCCGCTACGGAGCGCTTCCAGGTGTGTTTGGGTCGGCCTCGCTTTCTTTTCCTTTGAGGAGTCCAATCCAGCGCCTGTCTGGGAATGTGATCGGAGTTCCTACGGAGAGTATAGCCTATCCAAGTGGGACATATATGGGCTGTGGAAAAAAAGCACATAATTATTTCAACGTTAACCGTTACCAAAAATATGTCCGTCCTTGTTTTCTTCTGTATTATATTTGAGCAATTGTTTGAACAGCTGATATGCTCCGTTGCATAACAATGACTTTTATTACAATGGAATAAGATTTAAAATGTGAGTCAAACTGCATTGTATGCGTTCGTATGGCCGATGTATTCGTTCAGGTGGTGTTACTCGTTTGTGAATCAAGAGGAATGCTTTTAACAAATGTAATATTGACTGATTTGAAGATGTTCATGCTGGTAGTCTGATGGCTTTTATAGCTTTATCGAATACTAGGCCCGCGGCTGCGGGCTCGGGGGCAAGCGGGCAAAAATGTAATACTATGGTGTCATCTTCCCTTATATGGACAGTCAAAAGTTTTACTTAGCTAAGATCCGCGACAAGCAAAACAATAACAGAAAATTAATAATGTGTGTTTTTCCGTTGGGTTTAGTGGATTATTTGGAACTTTAAACCAAAAACTTACCGAAAATCGGCCATCAACTCTCCACCCACCAACCACTATACACAACGCCAAACACACACTATCACTTTTCCATCTTGTACACGTGTCGTTATTAATTTTCTGTTATTGTTTTGCTTGTCGCGGATCTTAGCTAAGTAAAACTTTTGACTGTCCATATAGTGATGGATTTCCGCAAAGTAACGCCTGACTCCATTAATAATCTTCCCTTATATAAATTTTTATTGAGTGTAATGGTGTTGACTGTATACAAATAAAAATTAATTTTAATTTCTTATGTAAACTACTGTTTCGTTCTGTTACGGAAAGAGACGCAAGAATTTTATTTTTATTTTTGATTTTTAAAAAAAAATATTTTTATTTGATTGACAAAACGTGACCATATTACTATAAAGTCTGATAATGGCAAACGCTATCAAAGTGCAACGTCACTTGTTCGCAAAGCACGTGACCAGTATTTGACGTATTTTGGATCGAAATTATAACGGAATTCCGGCGGTTTTCTGTGGGAGTGTGGTACTTCCCCGGGCGAGCCGGCCCATTCATGCTACAGACAAATAATATGCCATTCTTGACAAAGTATTTTACACTTTCCTTAAAGGTCGGCAATGCGTCTGCACAGCCTATAGCGCTGCGGATGTCTATGGGTGGCGTTGATTCTTTCCATCAGGTGACACGCCTGTTCATTGGCCTTCCTATCCCATAAAAAAACTTGAGATGATGGGAATGAACCTTAAGGCAAAGATATAAATAATAGGAGGGAAAGAAGGAAGTAATGGGATGGGGGCAAGCAAGAATAAAGGGAGGGGCGAGGAATTGAGACTCTGATCCTTGCTGTCACTATACGAAACAAGGTAAATAGTAATTGCTACCGCTTGACGTCGATATTCTGTGAGTATGCGGTACTTCCCCGCTCAAGCCGGCCGATTCGTGCTACCATAGCACCACCATTATTATACGAAGGTGGTCGTCCAACCATCGGCGTGCACCATTCAAACGCAAATGCCTCACAAGTCTCGTTCGACACATTATGGATTGTTTAAAAATGGGACATTAGCATGCGTTTTGTGGTGGTCCATTGTAATACAGTTTATTTGTTTCAATTGTCTTATAGAGCTCGGAGGCAACGTGATGCAATGTGTGACCTATTTTGTATTAGTTAACATGCAAATTGGTCTGCATTTTTAAGTAGCGGGTTTTTTAATTAAATTGTCGTTCATACCGCTTTTTTAAATTTAGAAAGAAAGAAAACTTCATTCAAGAACCCACAAAATAGTACAGAGAAAGTAAATAAAGAATATACATATAAAATAAACAAGAAAAAAAATATGATTAAGCTAAGTATACTAAGTATTAAAGAAAAGACAGAAAATAAAGACTAAAATTATACAAACAAAAATAATAATAAAAAAAACAAAAATGCAAAGCATAATAATGGTATATTATGTTACCTATATTGCAGTATGGATTGTAAAAAGGTCCATATTCCGCAAAAAGCCGAGGCAGGCCACAGCGCTGATTCTAAGTGTCGCCTAATGTTTTTCAAAGGGTGTATGTAGTGCACGGACATTTATCTTTACATCTATATTAAGAGTCCATGCAATATTAATACGATACGATAAGGTTAAATATTCATATATGTTCATGTACAATACAAAACTATTAATACGTAAAGGAAATTAAGCAATATCGAAGAATGTATTAAATAAACAAATAGTTAAAAGCAGACCCATTGCTGCCACAAAGCAAAAAGAAAAAAAACACGAGCTTTTGCAGACCGTTAAAGGAAGAACAATATGGACAAAAAAAAGCGAAAAATGCTGTAAATGACACAGATATTAAAAAAAATATTGCATATTTGGATCAGAAAAAATACTGAGTCGAATAGTCTGAGTCTCACAACTCTACGACCAATAGAAAATTTTGTACATCGTTGAAACTGTTTTGGAATGATCACATACAATGTTTTCAGAAGCTCAAAAGAGTTTTTGGCTCTGATGGTAGATAAGTTTTCATTTTGCGGTACACTGTGTTTTCACTTTTTGGCGTTAATATTAAAATTGTACGATCTAAAATGTAGTAGAAGTAAAGTCCCGGTATATCGCCTTGAGCAACTCCCGCCAATCAAATTAGTCGTGTACCGTGAGAGTTCAGTTCACATGTTTAGAGGTCTGTCGATAATTGAACAGAGTGCGCGTGGGCCAGCGCGGCGGCATCGCTCCCCAGACACGGACTGTTGACACTGATTTGGTCAATCATAAATAGATCGAATGCCATCCTTCTAATCAAACTTTTTAGACGTCATAAATTTTAGTTAAGTATACATATACATACTTAACCTAAAAACTATACTGACTTTTACATTTTCACATTGCCGAAAGGAGCAATAAGAAAAGAACTTATTATTATAAGATACATTCTAAGCATGCGGAAAGCATTGATATATGACGTGTTCACATTGATTTAGTCAATCATAAATAGATCGAGTGCCATCTTTCCAATTAAAAATTGTAGACGTTCAAATAGTTGTAGTTTTGGCGAAGGCAACAAAAATAATAAAGCCCTTATAACAAATGCTACTCTGACTGATATTTTCGCACTGTCAAAAGGAGCACTAAGAAAATAACTTATTACTATGAAATACATTTTAAGCATGAGGAAATCATTGATATATGACGTGTTGACATTGATTTAGGCATTCATAAATAGATCGAATGCCATCTTTCCAATTAAAAATTTTAGACGTCAAAAAGTTGTAGTTAAGGTGAAGGCAACAAAAATAATAAAGCCTTTACAACAAATGCTACTGATATTTTCGCATTGTGAAAAGGAGCACTAAGAAAATATCTTATTATTATAAAACACATTCTAAGCATGCATTTAGTCAATCATAAATAGATCGAATGTCATCTTTCTAATGAAACGTTTTAGACGTCAAATGTTGTAGTTAAGGCAAAAGCAACAAAATAATAAAGCCTTTACAATAAATGCTACTCTGGCTGATATTTTCACAGTGTCAAAAGGAGCACTAAGAAAAGCTTAGCTAAAGATAAATTTAATTATTAAGGAAAAAAATGCTGACTGCTGCAAAATCAAAAAGTGATCAATTGATAAGCAGTCTTAGTATTGTTTTAAAATAGTAATAATAATACAACATTATATATATGGATATAGATATATGGAATCGGCTATTTATTTTACTAGCTTTCCTTTGATATTTATGTTAGAGTAGGTACTATAGTAGGACATATGTAGATAGGCTTATTTTTTGAAACTTCCAATGTCGTATCGGTTTGAAAATACTGCTGGAGGTAGCTGGTTTTACTGAGTGGTGGTGCGTATGAAAAGTTTCGGCAAAAATGCACCGTATATTGGATCGCCATTTATTCAGATGGGGCTGAAACATTTGTTTGCGGCAAGCTGTTTCAAAGTATATATACAAGAAAGTTTTGCTTTCTGTTCATGTGTACATGAACAAAACAACCTTCTGTACATATGTATTCTGTTTATATCAACGGGTCTTTTGTTCATTGCTGAGAGTCGTGATGCTCCCAAAAATGTATTACACAGCGACAAATCTGCTCCCATATCTGACAGCCCCGATCTGTCGCGTCAGATATATTCTTTTCTTTTTTTCATTGATGGCAACCACTTACAACTATAATGCCAGTGTCAAGTTAAATATGTTAAAATCAAATCTCTTCAAATAAAATTAGTCAACCTACCACGTCACGTCTTCATAAAATGGCGGCCATTTTACCAAAACCTTCTATGGACTTTTTCAGTCAACTTAAAAAGTCACGATACATGCATTTATTTCATATCACAGATAATATAAGATGATTAAAATGAAATAAAAATCGTTGTATTTTTATGTAAGTGCACGGGAAAAGAGATATACCACTTTCGCTAATACCTACAAACCTCTCTATTCAAGTAATATTTAGTTGGGAAATCCGTTAGATGTTTAAGTTAATAATATAATAAAATAATATAATACACAAAATGTCTTTGTGTTCGGTTTAGTCATTTCAAAGATATAAGAAAAAGATATTTATTTGCGATTGTCTTGTTTCACATGCCAAATATCAAATATGAATGATTGTCCTATGACATATTATTCATAACTTACACGCTGGGAACGTTTCATAACAAAACTCTATCGTAAAAATCGATACTGACGTTTTCAATGACAGTGTAATGGAATTTACGTGAATAAAACTTTCCTTTCTTCTTTATCCTTTTCCCTTCCTCTCCGCCAATCCACGGGCTACCGTGCCAATGGATGCGTGGCTAGGGGCGAGCTTAGTCGCAACCTGCCGACTGTTTCGGGATCGGGCTCCGCCGTGTACTAAAATGCCTTGCCTCATCATCCTCATCATCAGGCTGACCTCCATTCTCCCTTGCGGCTTGTGGGATTCACTATGACGAACTTTAATACACCTTATTTGTTATAATAAAATATGACGGCGACGTGGTTCGTCACCCGTTACGTCTTGATTCCCACGAGGGCAAGAAGCGACTAACGAAGAGCCGTTTCACTATGATTAATGTGAGAGGAAGGATGGATGAAAAGATGGATTAGTGTGGAGGAAGCAAGGAAGGTGTGTCGGGATCGTTGCGAATGGAGATTTGTGGTCTTTGCCTACCCCTACGAGAGACAGTCGTGGCGATATGTATGTATGTGAAATTTGTAAAATGTATAATAAACAACAGTCTTAAATCTATAGATTAATTAATTTTAGTTTTATATGGGAGACAAACAATTCTCTTATATATAATATATTTAGCAGTATATATATATATATATATATATATATATATATATATATATATATATATATATATATACATATATATATATGTATATATATATATAAATATATATATATATATATATATATAATATATATATATATATAGGGAATAAATACCGTCAGTAGCGAAACGTGTAGATCGCTGGAAAAAAGAAGGAATTGACTTTAATATTTTTTATACTAGTTGTTTAATATAACATATATTTTTTTTAAATAGAATAGATAATAATTTTATATATTCAAGTTTTGAAGCGTGAACAAATCGTATTTTTTTATCGGATAAGGAGGCAAAACAGCAAGCGTATCACCTGATGGAAAGCAATTAACACCGTAGCCATAGACAACTGCAACACCAGAGGCATCACAGATGCGACGCCGGCCTCTATGGCTTTAGGCTTGTTCATACCGTTACAATATAAATTGGCCCCGTTAGAAGTCAAACGGCGGCAGTCACACGCTCGGCAAACAGTGGCGACAAACTATCTGTTGGACAAACAACCAACGTTCGCGGCGTGATGGACCAATTGACACGTCCGTACAGCGAGGACGGACCGTAAATGTCACAGTGTAGGCTGGTGTTGCGTATCTTCACAATATATACATATATTGTGAAGATACGCACCACGCCTACGAATTTGTGTGCACTGGCGACTTTTGGATAAGTTATTTATTGCCGTGAGCTTTAAAGCCAGTTATTACGTATAAAAATTATTTAAACCTTAGTATCACACAAGGTTTTCACACATAAATATACATACATACATACATATCGTCACACATGTTTCCCGTAGGCGTAGGCAGAGAGCACATATATCTATACTATGATATCGGCATACTTGCATCTTCCACATGCAAGCTTTTTCTACATCCGTAACGTAAATTTCTTTTGCCAGTAGTCTTTCATCCATCCCTTCTATGTGCCCAAAATATCTAAGCAATCTTTTCTCTACTTTTGTAACGACACCTTCGTTTACTCCACATCGCTCTCTATCATATATATATATATATATATATATATATATATATATATATATATATATATATATATATATATATATATATATATATATATATATATATATATTCCTCGCAGAAATGGGGAGGCGAAGTAGTGGGACATATATGGTCTAGAAAAATATAAATCTAGATCGTCACAAAATAATATATGTATTACAAAATGATTTTAAATAAATAATTAATTAATCAATACATTTCAAAGGTATTGTATAAATTATACCCTTTATTACAACCTATTTAGATTTTGGGTAATTGGTCTATGAAAACATTTGAATAAAAGTATATATTGCCTTCCGGGATTAAGTTCGCCTTTGTATCAAAATTGTACATTAAGAATTAATGAAGAAATATAATAAATGTGTTTCTTAAAAATACTCGTTCACTTAAATATTTTGAAATAACGGACACGGAATGAACAATGATCAGACAGGAAAGGAATTAAACGAACACGGTTTTGAAAACCGTGGTGGTTTATTTTCGTTTTTTCAGAAATAGGAAGGCCTGTGTCTATCAGTGGGACATATATAAGATGTGAAAAAAATACACAAGGGTCGGCACAACTGTTGAAGTCACATCACCAAATATATCGTCATCAAGCAACAACAAAAAACATCATTTTTTTTGTATTACCATATTTTGTACGGTGAGTGGAGGAGTGATTAGGCCTAATTCATTTCTCCTTATCTTTAGTTCTTCCTTCTCCTTCTGTTAAATCCTTCTTCTCTTACTATTATTCAGATTTACAGTAAGTAGGTATTTCCAGTGCCCTCCACCCATTATCAGGCGACCATAGCGTATCAGCCTAACACCTCTGTGCAAAAGAACTTATCATATCGTCCTGTGATGTCAATATTTAAACCCAACATTATACCGGACTTTTATCCGTCAAGTTATACTCGACCGTAAACAGGCTGTTATCAAACTACATTGTTATTTATCTGTGTCAATATAACAAGTTCCTTTACCCCATGTAGAATTTGTTCGCGTCAATTAATGAGTTCATTCAAAGTATTTCTTAGCCAAAGAAAAAAATATATACGTATATTAAAATTTTTCTATATTACCTAATCTAATCATCCCTATATCTTGACTATTTTATAAGACTTTGGACGGTGTAATTTACTAGTTTTATAACAATTTTTATTTTGGTAAAATATCAGATCGCTACGTAAAAATCTCAAACCCAAATGATTAGGTATTAGTGTGAATAAAATCATAGAAAACAGATCAAATATACAGATTAAAAAAAGATAAATAAGGAAAAATAATTCGAGACAAATCAAATTAAAGGTATAAATGTTCAGAGACTTTCAGTGACTATTTGATTCCAGTGTTAAAAAGTATGTGTGGGTTAACTTTGAATGATAAAATGAGGAATGGAGTTATAAGAGAGAGAAGGTATTGTGATAAAAATTGGGAAAGGGATGCTTAGACAGTTTGGGCACATTAGAATCCATGAAACACGGCTGGTAAAATAAATTTATGTTGCGGATGTGGATAAAAGGGTCGGTAGGGCAAAAAAGGCCAGGTCAAGAGTACCCTTAACCGGCGGGCTTGTATGAAGGGGGTGATGAGTGTGAAGAAAGCAAAAACAAGGGTGCCGAGATCGTAGCAGATGGAGATTAGTGGTCTCCGCCTACCCCTACGGGAATTATATTTATGTAAGAATGGGGGATTTATGTACATATGTTAAAAACTTTATCTGTTTAAACTTTACTCATATTTTCTATAAAGACATTGAAGATGTGCCCTTTTATATCTTTATCCACTTCAACCAAACAGTGGATAACGAAGCGTTTCGAATAGGACGATATAAATGATAATCAGAAATAGCATTAGAGTACATAAAAAGATAAAATTTATCTATGTAACTAATATTACGTTTCACGTATGACTCTAGGACCTATGGTGTGGTGTGTAAATATAGTGATTAATGTGGCTATATATATAGATATATAAATTGTACGTGTGCTAAAGCAAGTTTATATGTGAAAACTGGCTAAATTTAGCCAATGCTATGTTCCATTTAAATAATTATTTTTAAATAGTAATATAGTGTTTATTAATGTTTTGTATAATTAATAATTATAAATGTTGAATTGTCTCGCCTCTATTTGGCACTATTTATTCACAGCCCATATATGTCCCACTGCTGGGCATGGGTCTCCCATTTGTGAATTTAATGTCCGTTCCACATTAAACTACGGCTTTTCAAGGTGGATTGGCGGAGTAACAAGACTGTGAATAAATATTTGTAGACCATATATATATTTTTCCCAAAGCGGGGATCGAACCCGTGATCATTGACTAAGTAGGCCGAGTCAGCCGAAAACCGCTGAACTGATGATCACTTACCAGCAGGTGACCAGTATGCTTGTTGTTTACTCTGCTATAAAAAAGCTATCGTAGATTTGTACATTATACTATTGACTGTAACGTCATTTGATGACAATGATTTTGTGGATAGTCAAAAGTTTTACTTAGCTAAGATCCGCGACAAGCAACAGAAAATTAATAATGTGTGTTTTTCTGTTGGATTAAATGGATTTATTTGGAACTTAAACCAAAAACTTACCGAAAATCGGCCATCAATTCTCCACCCACCAATCACTACACACAACACCAAACACACATTACCACTTTTCCATCTTGTAAACGACACGTGTTTCGCCCCAACACGAGGCATCCTCAGGTATAGTAGACTCTACGGAAGACAACCGAAAAGTGACACTTGTTGAAGTGACAGGAAAAGTGGTAATGTGTGTTTGGTGTCGTGTTTGGTGGGTGATGGCCAATTTTCGGTAAGTTTTTGGTTTAAGTTCCAAATAAATCCACTTCATCCAGCAGAAAAACACACATTATTAATTTTCTGTTATTGTTTTGCTTGTCGCGGATCTTAGCTAAGAAAAACTTTTGACTGTCCACATAGTGATGGATTTCCGTTAAGTAACGCCTGACTCCATTAATAAGACAATGATTTTCTATTGTTCACAGATGTAGACGCGTAGGAACAGAAGAAACCTATAATCTGTTAATGAAGAGAGCTATCCGTCGACAGTATTGATAGTAAACACTGTCATGGAGTTGCTCTCTTTATGAACGGATGCTGGTTCAACAGACGCTGTACGGCAGATAACTCAGCAAGCAGCTAGAAGACATCACATCATTAGCATCTTTCAACACACCACCACTTTCTGGAACTAGCAACCTTCAACGGTATTTCCGAATCAATACGACATTGGAACCTTCAAAAAACAAGCCTACTCATATCTCAAATGCCGGAATCACATCTGCAATGGATCTCTGGTGTTGCAGATGTCTGTGAGCGGCGTTGATTGCTTTTCATCAGGTGACTGACATGCTTGCTGTTTTGCCTCAATAGCCCATTAAATAACCATAATATTATTATTATATTATTAACAAACAAGAACATAATATGAAATAATAAATACTTGCTGTAAAACATTTTTAATACCAGGTAAATATAAATATATTAATTTCTTACATACTCGTATACATACATATATATCGTCAGGCCTGTTTCCCGTAGGGGCTGGCAAAGACCACACCACAGATCTCCATCCGCTACGATCTCGGCACACTTCTCCCAGAAGGGAGGAAGAATCCTCCACACACATCCATCTTTTCATCCATTCTTTCTCTCACATTCATCGTAGCGAAATGGCTCTCCGTTAGTCGCTTCTTGCCCTCGTGGGAATCAGGTCGTGACGGGTGGCGAACCACGTCACCGTCATTTTTAACAAATTAGGTTTATTAGAATTCGTCATAGTGAATTTCAAGACCCGCAAGGGAGGATAGAGGTCAGCTTAAGTAGAGCCCCGCATGCTGAAGTAAGACACTATACTATCCGGGGGTGCCCGATGCCGGGGCGGTCAGCACGCTTGGTACTAAGGTCGCCCCTAGCAACGCATCCATTGGCACGGCAGACCGTGGATTGACGGAATGGAAGGGAGAAGGATAGAGAAGAAAGGGAAGGGCAGGGGAAAGGAAAGATGGATTTAGACAGGATGATAGGGATATGATACTACCGCAACGGAAGATAAGGAGTGTAACGGTAGTATTACCAGGTAAATATAAATATATAAATGTATTAATCGGTAATATTAAAAATATTATATAATTTTAATGACTCTTGATGTTGTTTCTTGTTGAATCTGTACTACTGTACTCTGTATTCGTCATTCGTTACTCAGTGAACCCGCTGTAATCCGGACCCTGTCCAATCTGGCGCCCTCTGTAATCCCACACGCCTATCGCTGTTGATTGTACATAAAAATTTCGACAAATGTTCACATATAATGTAATATAATAATATAATATATATTTATTGTTCATTGATAAGTTTACAATTTTGTTTCACTGCCTGCCGAACTAAGGCGAACCCTGTACTACGGTAGGCAGTTCCCTTCTGTGACATATTTATGATTTACATATATTTATTTGTATAATTATAATTTTACAAATTTAAAAAACTTTATTAAGTTATATAAACCAAAAAGATTTTTTTTTGTACATGTGTCTGTGTCTGAATGTATATTTAATTTATTTTATTTTATGCTACTAAGCTAATGTTTATTTAATATCAATTCTGTAGAATTATATGCAAGGTTGGATAGCCATTTGTTTATAAGTTTTTTTATTAAATTGATATTTAGATTATTGGACTTCTCTATCCGATTTAATTTAGTATAAATAAACGGAGCCAAAAAATTATATTGTCGTTGGGCAAAGCTAGTTTTAGTTGTGGGCAAAGGATAAATAATACATCTCCTTGATGGAATTGATGCGTCCAAGGTGACTTCCTTACTATATATGACTTCCTTACTATATATGATAAGGTGACTTCCATACTATATTCCTTACTATATAATACATGATTGGACAGATTGTAACTTGTACACAACACCTTTATTGTTTTTGTAAGTTCTATAGCACTGATGTCGTTATTTTTATAATAAAATAGTAGCTTTCCACTGTGATGTTTAATTAACTAAATTCCACGTTCATATTCTATTCTGCAGCCCATTTATGTCCCACTGTTTAAAATGGGCCTCTCCATTTTTGAAGGAACAGATAATAACCCACCACGCTTGTCCCACAATGCGTATTGGCGGGGTTACCAGACACGGAATAAATATCTTTAGTTACCTAGGATTATTACCTAGGCTGTACATACATGTATTCAGATGCGGGGATCGAACCCGCGACCTTTCCGTGGGTGGGGGGCCCCGCCACTGAGCCAATTGGTCGTCATTCTATATTAAATTCAGCATCACATTCATATTACATATCAAATAGATTTAGTTCAAATAGATTATTCGATTTGTAATTTTGAGAATTACAAGGTACTCTTATTCACAAAAAATCCGGACTACTTATAATCCGACAAATTCAATAATCAGACATTACCCTGCAAGACGTTTGTCGGATTACCACGGGTCCAATGATATTTTATTATAATAAATATTTTATTACTGCTTGAATAGAATCATTATCATCTATGTAATTGTTCTGTGTAAATAAACTTTAGTATGTAATGTAAATTCATGATAAATATATTAATCGTTAATTAATATATTTCATTAACTTTAATATTATTTAAACGGCTCGTCTTCGTTAGTAATCATTAATTTATTTATTCTTAACTGTAAATTCTTATATTAAAGTGATATTAAAATTTTATTACAGTTTGTAACTTCTTATGAAAATCGACTGTCGTTAAAGTGGAATGATACCAGATTAAAAACCACATCTTACAAATGTTCTGACGGTCTGTGTAGATGGGCTAATTTTTTCACCCTGAGGTAGACTTCAGTCCACTGGATTTGAATTGTACATACACATCGTCACGCCTATTTTCTGTAAGGTTATGCAGAGACCACAGATCTCCACCCGCTACAATCCCGGCACACCTTCCTTGCGTCCTCCACATCCTTCCTCTCAGATTCATCATAGCGAAACGGCTTTCCGTTAGTCGTTTCTAGCCCTCGTGGGAACCAGGACGTGAGGGGTGGCGAACCACGTCGCCCTCATTTTTTACCAAATTATGTTTATTAAAATTCGTCATAGTGAATCCCACGAGCCGCAAGGGAGGATGGAGATCAGCCACAGCAGAGCCCCGCATGTTGAGGTAAGACGCTATAGTACCCGGGGGAGCCTGGGACAGTCGGCACGTTTGCGACTAAGCTCGTCCCTAGCCACGTATCCTTTGGCACGGCTGATCGTGGATTGGTGGAGAGGAAGGGAAAAGGATAGGGATAGAAAGGAAAGGACAGGGGAAAGATGGATTTAGACAGGAATGATAGGGATATGATACTACCGCAACAGAAGACAAGAATAGCAATAACATACCGGTCGCCAAAGATATCCCGGAGCGATCGCTTTAGTTGGTGTATTTTAATATCGAAAATATCAAATGAGGCCGTGTCCAGCAGTGAGATATATATGGGCTGTGGAAAAAAAAAGAAAAACAAACAAACAGACAACAGATAATTCAATAGTTATTATTATTAATTATAAAAATATAAAAAAATTGCATTTCGGGATCAGAAAAAAGTACTGCGTCGAATGGTCTGAGTGTTGCAGCTCTGCGGCCAATTGGAAATTTGGTATAGCGTTGAAACTGACTATTTTTGAGTGATCCTGTACCTGATAAATGAAATTTTTTCAGAAATCTTAAAAGAGTTTTTGCCTCTGGTGGTAACCTTTCAGCATTTAACTACGTTTTCACTTTATTGCGTCGATATATAGAGACTGTCGCACGAGGAATATTCTGAAGAATTTCATTGAAACAAAACCATAGCAAACACCGTGATCTCATGTACACACATTGCCTAACTTTGTGTCGTCACAAACTCCTTAGTACATATATACATAATCATCATGATAACGAACGACAAGAGAGATCTCAAATTTTATGACAAAGTGATATGAACATGAAAGTCATGTAGCCTCATATTACTGAATTATTTCTCCGTATTATGCAGTATATGAGATTATACATAGATAGATATCGTCATGCCTGTCTCCCGTAGTGGTAGGCATATACCACAGATTTCCATCTGCCACGATCTTGGCATACTTTCCTTGCTTCCTCCACACTAATTATTCTCCTCATACAAGCCCGTCGGTTAAGGATACTCTTGATCTGGCCTTTCTTAAAATCTTCAGCAATTCGGTCAAGGTATGTTGTCCGTGGTCTTCCCCTATCGATCTTTCCATCCACAATCGCAACGTATATAAGTATATGCGAATTGTTATAATATTTCAGTTCAAGCTTAGTAATCAATTACAATAAAATAATTTGAAGTTAAATGGTTTATTAACACACGAAAATAAAAACGTGGGGCGCACAAGAATATGAATTAATATTTTTTTATGGGCGGGAAGGCAAACGAGCAGGTGTCACCTAATGAAAAGCAAGTACTAAATGAAAAGCAATGAGTTATGACTCTCTCTCTCTGTCTATAGGCAGTGCAGAAGCGTTGCCGGCCTTTAAGAAAAGTTCATTTATACTTTCGTCATACAGATTCTTTTTTGTAGTTGAAAAGTTTTTTCCAATTTAATTTTTCTAGTTTTTAATAATTTTTTTCAATTATAATGTATGGAACTCGATAAAAGTTATCATACATACATACATATCGTCACGCCTGTTTCCCGTAGGGGTAGGCAGAAACCACAGATCTCCATCCGCTACGATCCAGGCACACCTTCCTTGCATCCTCCACACGCATCCAACTTTTCATCCATCCTTCCTCTCACATTCATCGTAGCGAAACGGCTCTCCGTTAGTCGGTTCTCGCTCGTGGGAATCAGGACATGACGAGTGGCGAACCACATCTCCGTCATTTTTTGACAAATTATAATAGGTTTATTAAAATTCGTCATAGTGAATCCCATGAAAAGTCATCAATTGAGCCCAAACTCGAGAAGGTTACTTTACTAGCATCCTTCTCGAATGTCAACTCTACATAAACTATATACACGTACAGGCGTGTATATAGTTTATGTAGTTGACATTATAAACAAATAAATAAATAATGAAATTTTTACGCCATTATTGGCAATGTGAAGGATCTTTAAAACGTCTTTTTTCATCTTGTTACACCTCACATGAATTATTATTATTATTATTATAAAGTGACAATCATTCAGACTTCTGAGTATATCTGAGTAATCTAATTGTAAAGTGCTAGAAGTAACCAATACCAACGCGACAAAGAAAATTATCATTAGATAACACATTTTTTAAGAACTATCAAATAGCGGCATATTACAAAAGCGTTCGTTATATAAAATAAATAAATGTTAACTTTTTGTTTTTATGTGTATGTATTTAAATAAAACCTCTGCTTTCTGATTAAATTTTATTTTGTTTTGTCAAATTGTATATTGATTTCAATTAAGTAAATAACTGTTTTTTTGAAAAGCCATTATTTTTTCTATGGGAATGAAAGGCAAACGAACAAACGTGTCGCATGATAGAGGGAAATCAACGATGCCCATAGACATCTGCAACACCAGAGGTATTGCAGAAGTGCTGCAGGCATCTAGAAGGGTGTAGAATTGAACATTGAAGGTGTACATGGGGATTTTCCCGCCAAGTTACATCAGTGACTTTGTATTTTTATTTCACTTCTATAATCCCATGTTATAATCAGTTATATTGTTTTATTATGGTGGGCTTTATAGCTTGATTAAGGCGTCGAAGTGAAGTTAAATGAAATAAATGCGTGTATCCTGTCCTTTTTAACTTGACTGCAAAAGTTCATGCAATTTTTGGTGAGAACGGCATTTTATCAAGATATAACGTGAAAACGTGAATTTACATTGTGGACAGTCAGAACTTTTATTTAGCTAAGATCCGCGACAAGCAAACAAAAACAGAAAAATAATAAAGTATGTTTTCTACTAGTAGAAATGGATTACGGGGAACTCAAAATCTTACCGAAAAACCGCAACTCTCCACCTCCCAACTACTATCATCAACACCAAACACACACCACCACTTTTCCACCTTACACACGACACATGTTTCGCTTCAACACGAGGCATCATCAGGTATAGTAAACTCCACGGAACACAACCGTTAAGTCTTCACTTATCGGTTGTCTTCCGCATATGGATTTCTGCAAAGTAACGCCTGACTCCATTAATTACCTGAATTTACATTTCAAGATGCTTGATATTATTTTACTTTACTGGCATAATAATTATACCTAATTTAATCAAAGAAAAAAATTTTAACGTCGGTACGGAAATATTGCTCAAAGTATATGGTTCCACAAAGTGGTCGTGCTTTGAAAAAGTTTTAGTTAAAAAAAAGACTAACTATAATTTTGATATACTTTTATTACTAGCATTCTTTTTGGTTAAAAATGTTTTTATTAAAATAATAATGTTCAAATCAATATTCAATATAAGGTAAAATCAAACCTATGACATATCTTGTTCGCAACAAATTAAAGAATATTTTTATTTTATTTTTAATAGTGTTTTTGGCGTTGGCTTTATTCTATATTAAACTTTTTTTTCAATGTGCGAAATGCCCCTGAAATTGTCGATTGAATTTATAATAGTAGTCCACATTATCGCTGCGATAATTACAATAATTTCGATAACGTATCACTTTTTTCAAATCAGTGCAATGAAAGAGACATATGTATGAACAGCATGGCTTTTGTTAGTGTATATATTTGTTTATTTTTATTTCTGTTACAAGTAAACGGAGGCAGTATTTTGTGTGAGGAAGGTTTTTGTAGAGTGAGTACCAAATTGCTACAAAAAATTCATATATACTTATATATATATAAATTTTATTAGTAGTAGTATATTTTATTGTTGTATATTTATGACTATAAATGTGCGCTTTAAAGAAGTAGGTACGACAGTTGCTTGTTTTCTTTTCACTATGATAAAGAATTTTTCTAACGCGTTCGCTACACATTTTTACAGACAGTGCGTTTGAGATCTTTGAGAAATCTTAACCGACTTTTACTGTGTTGCGTAAAAAAGTGCCAATCCACGGTCTACCGTGTCAAAGGATGCGTGGCTAGGCGCGAGCTTAGCCGCAATCGTGCCGACCGTCCCGGGATTGGGCTTCTCCGGATACTATAGTGCCTTACTTCAGCATGCGGGACTCTGCTGGTTCTGACCTCTATCCTTCCTTGCGGATCGTGGGATTTACTATGACGAATGTAATAAACCTAATTTGTTAAAAAATCAGGGCGACGTGGTTCGTCACCCATCACGTCCTGATTCCTATGAGGGCGAGAAGCAACGAAAGGAGAGCCGTTTCGCTACAATGAATATGAGACGAAGGATGAATGATAAGATGGATAAGTTTGAAGGAAGCAAGGAAGGTGTGTCGGGATCGTTGCCGGGATACTACATACATAAATCTTAAACTTCTCACTTCTTCACACCGCACTGGCCTTTTTTTCTAAATCCTTCGTCTATAAAGCTCTGGAATTACATTAAAAAGGCCTTTGACTTACTAACAAATTCATTTTTAAAGTCAAAGTACGACTATTTTTGAAGTCCATAAGAATGAGAGTACTTATTGCAAGGTGAATATTTTCAAAAAAAATTTATTTCATTTTTCTCGTGTGTTGGTGTGGGTACATATAATACAATACGTATATATTTACATATGGGTATATGTAAATATATACGTATTGTATGTATTTAAATTTAAAAAATTAATTTTAATTTTTTTTTTACAAGCTGCACCAGTTTTCAGTTTCGCCCATAGGTTGAGTGGTAGAAAATGCCCAATGGCATTAAGTCCACCTGTTGTACATAATGAGCTAATACATATATGGGCTGTGAAAAAATAAAATATGGATTTTTATATAAAATGAATAAAAAGCACAATTAAGTATTTCGCGATTCGTGTAGAAGTGATGTTTTCAATTGCAGAGTTACGAATTCGAAGAGGGATGTCCCACAACAGCGCCTGAGTGTAGGATAAACAACGCGACCCATATGGGCATATGGTTGCCTTCGCCCACCTTGTGCAACTGTTGTGAATACTGCCTACCACTGTTCGGTAAATATTTTTCTATTTCTTTTGAATAAATGGCACGGCGACTGCCACATTTCATTTAATTGCAGCCTGTTACACAAGATGGTCCAAACTTTGGCCACGGCCGGTATAACTAAGTTAAACTGTTTATAAAAAGGATTTGCAAACAGAAGACTTACGGTTTACCGTAGAAAAAAAACGATAACGCAACTCGTCGACGAACGTTATTCTTAAATTCTAGTCCTTAATAACGATTTAAGATTAAGCAACAATAGCTCAGCCAGTATGCGTCAGCCTTACTATCTGAACGAAGTGAGTTCGTATTTTCCACTGGACTATTGCTGTGAATCCTAGCACAAGCATTATAACTAAGCTGGGTTGGAATGGTTAACAAGAGTTCTAGTAATGTTAAAAACATTGCTAGTCTTCTTTTTTCAAGCGTGTGCTTCTTTCAGAGCTCGGTATAGATCTCTGGATAGAAGATGGGCTAGTGAAGAGTCACGATAGACAAACGGAAATGGTGTTGTACACTATGATACATCATTTTTTTATAGGATTGGAAGGCAAACGAGCAGTCCCTTCACCAGATGCAAAGCAATCAAGGCCGCTTATACACATCCGCAGTGCCATGGGCATTACAGAAGCTTTGGGGGCCTTTAGGAAATATGTAGGCTGTTTTTAGAAGGTTCTAATGTCGTTATGGTTCAAAAACATCGCGGAAAGTAGCTGGTTCCAGGGTAGTGGTGCATGGAAAGAAGATTAGAACCTGTAACGGAGTATTTACGTTAACTATAAAATGCGAACCGCATATACTTCACTAAAATCATCATCATCATCAAGGCATTAGAGCCGCGGGTGGGCCTTAGCCTGGTCCAGTAAATTTTTCCAGTCCGATCTTCGTTTAGCTTTTAGCCCCTCACACCGCTTGCCTTTAAGTCGTCCTGGACTCCATCTAATCTGAGCTTAGGCACTCCGCGGCTTCTACGACCATCTGGTTTGCCGTCGAGTAGGCGTTTGGGTACTATAGCTTCGTCCATACTTACCAAGTGTCCAGCCAAACGAAGGCGTCCAATTTTAATGGTTTTGATGACGTTCGGCTCATTGTACAGCTCATATAGCTTATGGTTGTAAAGTGTACGCCATCGCTCATTTTCCAACACAGGACCTTAAAGGATACGCCTTAAAATTTTTCTCTCAAAGGTGAATAGAGATTTATATTATATATTAAACTTCACTAAAATTTAACTATATATCAATAATTTCAGGCAAAGGCGCTCATTGCACCTCCGGAGGTCCCGGCACCGGAGTCACGGTGGGCAGATGTGGTCACGGCCTCACGTGTGACCCCGATGAACATGTGTGTGTACGGAGTAAGTTTTTTCTTTTACTCACTACGTAACCTTCTTTAAAACAATTCTTTTTAACTACACTAATATATTTTCATTTAATTCATCAAACATCTGTCTTTAAACGATCAAGCTCGTGTCTGGTGGAAGAAATTAAACAGAAGAAACAGCGATGCATATAGCTTCTGATACTTCAACTGGATAGTGGTCAAATACCTTTGAGTTTTAAGGTCGGAGATAGATATGTATCTATCACTGCGTGCGCTCTTAGGCTTATTGTAAAGACATCAACCCCCTTCCCGCCGCCCATGACACATAAAAGCTGGCAACGTTTCTGCAATGCCTATGACGCTGCGGATGTCTATGAGCGGCGTTGATTGCTTTCCATCAGGTGACACGCTCGCTAGTTAGCCTTTCTATCCCATAAAAAACTCAAAGTAAACTGCTTTTTTCTTCCTTGGTTCTATATGCGATGCGCTCAAAGAAGTTTTCATTAAAACAACGTAAAAATCGACCGGATAGATCGCGCTCTATTTGCTGTACAATTTTTGACATTGACATTCAACGGCGTCAACTTGTAAAATTGTAATATCCAAATAAAGAGGAAAAGGGAGTCGATTATACCTCATCACGTATTGTATTCTAAAACCCAGCAATACATTCGAAACTTTCACTCATCGGGAAACTAATATTTTTAATTAAATTGCAGTGAAAACTGACTGTCATGACGCTCAAGACGAATATGATGCAAGGCACCTCAGAGGAGAAACTGGTGCGCTAGAGCAGCGGCCTTTGTGTGACGAAAAAGGCAAATATGCCCCTTTTCACTGTATACCGGCACATACGTAAGTCTAGTTATAACATCGTGTGGGTTGCTGACCCTAGTGTCTATCCAAATTTGCTGGAAGAGGTAAGAGGCATGCA
Organism: Baronia brevicornis; assembly: GCA_031353405.1. NCBI lineage: Eukaryota > Metazoa > Arthropoda > Insecta > Lepidoptera > Papilionidae > Baronia > Baronia brevicornis. The sequence continues at coordinate 132,083 of JASFAT010004076.1, forward strand.
ATTTAAGTACTGGGGACAACGTCTTCGAAAACTACTCCTCAATCTTTAAACCTAGTGTTCACTAGTTCACTAGTAGTAGAGCCGCGCTGCAGACGAATGCTTTGTCAAGAATGGCATAATATTTGTCTGTATCATGAATGGGCCGGCTCGCCCGGGGAAGTACCACCCTCCCGCAGAAAACCGGCGTCTGAGTGGTAGCTTAGCTACCGTGCTTCTACGGTGAGCAGCTGAGTTCCGGAGGCCTAACACCCTCCCCCTCCCTCTCCCACTCCCTTTCCCATAATGGCACTTTCCTTAAAGGACGGCAACGCTTCCGCACTGTTTATAGCGTTGCGGATGTCTATGGGCGGCGTTGATTGCTTTCCACCAGGTGACACGCCTGCTCGTTTGCCTTCCTATCCCATAAGAAAAAACCTCACCGAAAGATGTATCACAACAGTAAGTCATGTAAAGATGAGCCTCGAATAAAACCGTTATCGAAGAGGGATAAGCTATCTAAAAGTTTTATAAACTATTATATTATAGATATATGGAACTAGATGTTGAAAGTTGCTGCCTAGTCTTGAAACCTCGTTAAAACGATGGAAGACGTGAAGATAGTTCTTATAAATGAACTAGCTGGGGACTTACCAAAGAAAAATAAGATTTAAAACAACTTTATATACCTAGTATTAGTAAAACATCATTTGTTACTATGTCTATTGTTTCTAGTTCAATGCAGAAGCAAGTTAAGAAATGGGAGCGATCATCGAAGTAACAAAGTTACTAGCAAGAAATCGGTTTACTTTGAGTATTATATAATACTTTATCAGAGAAGTGGGCCTCTTCAGGCGAGATCAAAATTTCCCATAGAAATACATTTTGAAAATTTTTGTTAATTTTTTTAACAGAACTTAATCTGCGGCTTGACTGCACAACATAAAAACCAATAACGGATTGGCGAGATAACCGGAGTCGGAATAAATATTTGCAGGCATAACAAATATTTATCCCAATGCGGGAATTGAACTCGCGACCATTGACTCTGTAGGCGGTTGCCCTGCCACTAAGCCAATTGGTCCTTAGTCAATATTCCAATAGTGAATGGACACAAACAGATATTCTTAAATTATAAGTTTTTATCCTTCTTTTATTATTTTTTTTTTGTAAATCCAGACCATTTTTACCAAAGAATGACAATGGAATTCTTCTCAAAATATGATCATCATATTGTCACGCCTATTTCCCGTAGGGGTAGGCAGAGGCCACAGATCTCCATCTGCTACGATCTCGGCATACTTTCCTTGCTTCCTCCACACTCATTACTCTCCATATACAAGCCGGCCGGCTTAGGGTACTCTTTACCCGCCCTTTCTTTAAAACTTCAGCACTTTGGTCAAGGTATGTTTTCCGTGGTCTTCCTCTACCGACCCATTCTATCCATATTCGCAACGTAAATTTCTGTAAAACTAGTAAAAATAACCTATAACACTTGTGAAAACAAGTTTAGCATTGTAATCTGAAGAATTATATTGCATTGCTTACAGATGTTTTTGTCAGTCAGAAGACGGGGAAAGAATTTTTGGTGAACGCTTGAATTTAGGTGCAACCACCATGCAGAATATGCATTGCCGTAAGTACAAAATTAGATAATGGGGTCCGGTGGCAGGATTAGGTTTTCAACCTTAACTACTACTTTTAAACAAGGATTATTCGACCTATAACCTAATATTTCTTTTCTTTTCTTTGTTGGCAATTAGTTATAACCATTATGCTAGTGTCAAGTAAAATACTATAACAACAAATCTCTTGAAATATAACAAGTCAACATATCACGTTACGTATTGATAAAATGGTGGCTATTCTACCAAAACCTTCTATGGACTTTTTCAATCTACTTAAAAAGTCACATACACACATTTATTTCATATCACTTCACTTATACGCCTAATCAAACTATATTATGTAATGCGACACCATAATTAAAAAATATAACTGATAATAATATAAGATAATAAAAATTGGGGGCTAATTTCATAATTTTAAAATGATTTAAAAACCACAATATTGATATGTTATTTACTATTAGAACAAATAAAAAAATATATAACTTATATAGAAAACAAAATGTATAAATAAAAAAAATCCTGTAGTTCCCTAGGCAATCATTGTATTCTGTGTGAGAAACGTGATATTTTTGTCTGTCAGGGCCTTCACTCAAATTAGATTTCTATTGATTCCATCAACAATTGATTTTAAATTAATTGAGTGAGTAGGTACCTACTTTACTTTTGTTTCTTCTATTTCATCTTTATTTTCACTAAGCGCATACTTAGTTTGGCATCTGTTACACATTTTGATTCATAGTGGTTGTCTCATATATTTAAAGCCAAACATGGAAAGGCCGTCTGGAGCGGGGAAGTGCCACGCCTACCCAGAATATCAGCATTTTTGTGTGACTGCGGTTCGTGCGGTGAATGTCACGAACCGGAGGCTCAATTCCTTTCCTATCCCATTATTTCCTTTTCCCCTCACAATATGGTCATCCTTAACCTCAGGGTAGATTTTTCAATAGATGCATTCATCTGCAGTGCTCTGCCCAGATGTCTATGTTTAACTTGTTCGTTTGTCAACCTTTTGCTTAAAAAATGTAATTACTGTCTATTTCTAGGTTGTTCCCGGTTAAATTATAAAATCAGGAAGTCGATAACGCCAGGGGTTCGCTTCCCTGTTGTGGGGCCTCGTTGTACGTCGGATGGCAATTTCCACCCAGTGCAGTGCATCGGCAGGATTTGTTATTGCGTGCACAGGACAACTGGAATCATAAGGGATGAAAAATCCATTGATTTAGACGAGGACCCGATAACCAAATTGCCGTGCTGTAAGTACGACATAATTTGCTATGTGATAAAGCTACGGTTTTCGGGCCTCGTGCCCCAAATTCGATTCCTGTGCATCGTGTTAAATATATGTATGGTTTACAAGTATTATTTTAAGTAGGGGTGCCTTTTTCCATTGCATTGCTCCAGAAATGGCGAGGTCCTTACCTAATAGCGGGACATTAAGGGTTGTAAAAAAGTACTAATGTTCGCAGTTTATAAATAGTTTGTTTAATAAACGGCGTACGAAAATAGATATACAATATAAATATATATACAATACATACAAATAAGTGCACTGGAAATTACAATCACCAACTGATAAAGTTGGTGATTGTAATTTCCAGTGCCCTTATTTGTGAATGATAAATTTACATACCAAAACATTTGAAAAATGTATTTTTCACACTATCAAAATCTCTATTTATCACGAAGTTGCCGTCTTGCAACTAAACGACTTAACGGGATAGAGTTAAATTTACAGTTTTTTTAGAGCGCTAAAATTCTGTTAATTATCATTCATCTTCATAACACGCGAAATACTCCTGTCGCCGCCTGGCTCTCGCGAGGGAAGAGAGCCAGCGACGGACCCAACGTAGGAATAGATTCAGCCATATCTCGACGACGCGAAGTTGTTAAAGGACGCCCAAAAGCCTCTAGGGATAGCGGCACCTAGGACCGGGGGGCGGTTGCCCCGTTGAGTTGCTGCACGAGCAGTGGGGTTCATCCCCGAGGCTCGATCCCACACCTCTGCGCGGTTTGGTCACGTCCCCCGATTGATTGATCTTCATAACATATTTTGGTTCGGAAAAAGACACATAATCGTGACTGAAATGGTGGTAGTGATAGGTGGTGCTGTAATTGAACTATTAAAAAACTAAAGAATTATAATGAATACATGCTTTTCATAAATATTTATAAATTCTATAGTTCTTTATTTATTCACTGAATTTAAAATTTAAAAGAATATAATCAAAACATAAGAAAATATCACATCAGGACAGGTTTTAGTGATTGTTGAGATAAATTATATGTCATAAAGTTATTATAATTTCAATAATTAAAAAGTCCCGTTAATGATTTGGTCAGGGCAACAGAATCATCCCGCCTTCTACCGCAAACAAAAAGACAACAGTTGGAAGAGTATACATTTCCAATCAATAGCTTAATTGGTAACGCATTGTGCCTATCATCTGCAATCTTACATTAATGTTAATAGGAACCGTAAAACAATTTTCCCAACACAATCGCTATGTAACTTTATTGGAGGGGTAAGCAAGGAGCAACAAAAAAAAAATAAAAAAAATATTAATACCTTTAACACTCACCGAACGAACGGGAGAAAAGAAAAAAATTATTTTTAATGTTATAATTTAATTTTGTCTTTCAAATATTTTCAGATGATGCCGAGCTGGACTTATTTCCAAATCAGAGTGTGGGTGAACCACCGTATAATTATACAACACCATGTTACGAGGATATAAAAAATAAAATTGATCTACTTCTGCAAGGTGAAAAAGCGGGATTCAACTTAGACTATTTCAACACGATCTCCGACTGTCTGGACGATGGAACTCATGGAAGGGTAGTTGAAACTAAAAATGGAACGTAAGCCTTTTTTATAATCGTAAAAGATATCATATTTGATTGAAATAGATATAATAACTCTTTGGATCATCAACACATAGCTTATTCTCTAGAAATAATGCACACTGATTAAGAAAAAAAAGTTAGCAAATGAATCAATAAAATGGAACATATTTCTTTTATTGAGATTTTGTTTGCACACAAATTTATTTCAGAAAGAAAGTGAAAGATACCTGCAATTTATTTCTTATTCAGAAAGATATTATTAGTCTTATTCAGAAATTTTAGATCATCAGATAATTAGAAAACATGCCATTACATCTAAAATCTGTTGGATTGTTTTATAAATACGTGCATTAAAAATATTACTGAGGAAATAGTCATCTTTTTTTCTCCTCCAGTAATCGCAAACATCATCTTTCATATATTCGCTATTGATTCAAAATGAGAGCTCACGAATTTCACATGGAGGCATTTCGGCACGTTAACATATCGCAAAGTGCATATCTAATTATTTAAATGTTTGTACTCTACGCGTATTAACTATTTTAATATCATACTAAGAAATATTTTTTTTTTATGGGTGGGCAAACGAGCAAGCGTGTCGCCTGATGGGAAGCAATCAACGCCGCCCATGGACAACCGCGACACCGCAGGAGTCGCGGAAGCGTTGCCGGCCTTTTAGGTATGTTTAGGTTTGTTTTTTGAAGGTTCCAATGTCGTAACGGTTCGGATCGTAAAAACCGCCGAGGATAGTCTAATTACGGTTTATTTTACAGAAAAATATGTGTGGATGAATTTGGTGAACAAATTGAAAACTTCGGAGCGGATCCAAACACGAGCGAGTTTCGCAATATAGATTGCAGTAAGTTTTAGTCATTCGATTGAATTATTTTTTTTTCTTTTATACGTGTATCGAGTAATATATATTATTGTTTTGGATTTTCGAAACATGATAGATTTTTAAACAAGTTAATCAGTTAATTTGATCTGAAATGCCGTGACATAGACGTTCCAACAAGATATAGTGTATATGTAATATTCATTTTCCTTTTAACTCTGTAGCTACCTGCTACAGAATATAACTTCGAGAGCAAATTCGCGGAACAAGCTTTGTTACTACGCACTTGCGGAATGCGCTTTGTTACGCCGCATTCGTGGAATGCGCTTTGATTCTCCGCATTCGTGGAACGCGCTTTATTGCTGCACACGTGCAGGCACAACCGCGTCTCCCGCACCCCGCACTCTTCTCCCGCCATTCATCAGTTGTATATATAATAGGTCCACTTGTAAATAAAAGGAGTATTAAACCAGACTCCTGTTGCATCACTTCACAGTTAAGATACTACCTCTTACAACTCATTCCTATCATTCTAATTTTTTAATAAAATAAAACTGTAATCGCAACTCTTTTGATTGAAAATAGTAAAGGTTTATGCTGGAAATATTATAATTAAAATTTTATTTTAATATACAGTATACAGGTAGGTACATATATAGTCTATGTATTGTCAATTCAAATTTTTGATTTGGCACATTTGGTAGTTAGGTATCATTGCAAAATATCATTTATGCAAATCTTAGATTAAAGACGAGTAGGTTACATTTATTTTTCTTTTGTTCTGTAGTATGAGACACCTAAATTTAACTTTATAGAAAATAGAAACTAGTTCAAATATAAATTTTTATTGGATTAAATAATAAACAAGATTTGCGTAATTAGGTAATTTAAACCTAATTATGCAACAACTAAAAATATAACCATTCGTAAAATAAATGTTTATACGGTGTATGTAAATTGTGTATTTTACAGAATGCGCGCAAACGTACTCGCTGATGAAATCATCAAATGAACGACCGACATGTTGTAAGAATGGCAACTTTAGAAGAATTCAGTGTCGCCGCGGACAGTGTCGATGTGTGGACTCTGATGGACGTCAAATAGGAAGAGAGTCAGCAGACGTTACAACTTTGAATTGCTATACCGTTGACTGGAAGAACTGTTAATATAATAATTACATTTTTGAAAACTATAAAACTTAAATTCCTTATTCAATGTTAAATTAATATAATGTATCAATATTAATAAACATTTAATATAATTATTGCATTTTATTTGTTATATTTGTGTAGATTGGTCAACATTCCTGATACGATAGCTTATAGTTTTAACTGTCAAAACTTAACTGCAATTAAACAACCATAAAAGTTAAACCAGTGATTTAGTTGCTTTTTGTTGAGAAAAATGTTACCAGGTGCACCATAGAAGGCGACATGGTGGATTTTTCTAAGATCTTATTCAACAGGTCCTCGTGCCACACCTGGTCGAAGGTTTTCTTTACGGCGACCGAGATTACGCTCGTTCGCCATATGGTGTAGCAGTAAAGTGGCCGCTGCGAAACCCGTGTTGCTCCGGCCTGAGTACAAAGGTGGTTGGCCGGATTTTCCAAAGTAGCAGACGCTCAAATAGTTTGACAATGTGCGGGAGCAAGATGATGGTGCGATAACCTATGATCGCCGGGTACCTACGATCCATTCCAGGTTTGGACAGGACGATGACTTTCCCTGTCTTCCACACGACCGGGAAGTGCACCGTCCTGAGCGCCCCGTTGAATAGTCGTGTCATGGCGACTTCTGTTCGCCTGGGCAGTTGGTTTATTGCAATTGGAATTTCGTCGTAGCCAGGCGCCTTTCGCCTTGGCAGACGCAACGCGGCCTTCCTCACCTCTGCCGAGGAGAAAAAATAATCTCCCAGGGGGTTAGGTATCACTGCAGGCGGGAATTCGCGCACAAACCACAAGTGGCTCCGTGCACATATATTTATAACCTCACCTATTCGCCTATCGCCTAAATATTTATATTTAATTTTATGCTAAATTTGAAAAACGAGAGTCAGACGTATAAATGAATAAAACCTGCTACTTTTCCTGAATTTTTTAAAAGAAATTATATAATAGAAAGCCAAAATGCATATTGTGTATCTTATTGAATTTTTTTTAATCAAAAAGAAGACAATCGTAAAGAACAAAAATGTACTATATGTACTATACAGCAAGGCAAAATAGTTGCGTTGCCACTTTTTTGAAACAGGATTGTGAGTAAAGCTACAATTGTCTCCCAATCAAGTCAAGAATATTGACCATAGAGAATTGAAATAAAAGTGCTAAATATATTCTGTCCGAAGCATAGATTTCAGGAAAAAAAATTAAAAGTCTATGGTCCCAAGAGTCCGTCTGAATCCGAATTGAAGGACAGACTTGAGTGACGGATGGATTAATGGTTTACGACTAATCGTGTTTTATTTGTTTGGAGGTTTTACTGTATTATTTGTGTTGAAAAAAGTGGAGTAATATCGTGGACATGTAATTTGTAGTTCAAAGTTTTAATCTTTGGTATTTAATATATTTTCATCTATATTAAAACGTAGTTATCGGCATTTTATTGTAGGTTATGAACTCAGTCTATTCGTCATCAATTTACATTTTTCTGTTATGACTTATTTTCTGACTTGTAATGAAGTAAGTGATTTTATAGGTGTTAAAAGTGTTTGAGTTACTTAAATTATAAAGCGGAAAATATACGGAAGACAAAATGGGGCTGATTCTATCAAAACTTCGCGTAAGTATTTCAATTGGGTAAAGTTTAAATTTGTAACTCAGCCAATGCTATTTCAATAGTATTTTTGGCCACAGTTCAAATAATTGGAAACAAATTATAATAGTTCGTTTCGGTCCTACAATCTCATAACATAGAAAATTTGAACCTCATATAGTATTCATATGCCGTAAGATTGCTTTCACTTCATCAAACTTATCAAGTGTTATTTGACATCTAGTTATATTACAAAAATTCTTTGAACATAAGATTCTTATATTAAGATTATATAAAATATAAATTTTGTGTTATTTGAAAGGACAATATTGCACAGATTAAAGTTTATGTTTTAAGAGTATATAAAAATTTTAAATACCCATAATTTAATAGTACCTTCCTTACCTTAGATTACTTGTTACTACATCCAAATGTCAGTTATTAATTTCTTTATGTATATGTTGATATATAGAATTTAAGATTTTAATATACATTAAATATAGTTGATGCCCTGTGAGTATCCAGAAACATGCCATTATTTTTGGATTTTAAAAACTAGTAGCTGATAGCGGATCTTCTAGTGAAAGAAAATGTTTATTTCTTCTCTTCATGTTTCGGAAACTGTTCACTTAGGGCACACATATTAGTATTAATGGGTCAGTTATCCCAGGGAAGTTCCATCCTCTAGAGCAGGGCTTGGCAAGTAGTTTTAAGTGGGGTCTGGATAATGTCAAAACACTTTATCTAGGTCCAGTTAAGAAATATGATAATGATTAAGTGCTTTTTTTATTTTTCTTTAAAATTAAGTTATTATCTAAAACATAATATGTAAAATTAATGAGAGAAATGACACAGACAGTCTTAAGCTAGTTTTTTATAGTTTGGTTCAAAAGGGGAACAGCAAACGCAAAGTGTGTCTTCAAGGTAGCATCCGTTCAATCTCAAACAATAGTTGTACTTTGAAAAATAATTTAAATTATATAGAACATAGTATTTAAATTATACTACTACTATAAATTTATTCATCAAAAAAATTAAATTATATTAATTTTTGCTATAAGTTTATTTTTTTTTTGATTTGAACATGAAAATAAAAAGATCAAGTATTATTAATTAAGACTTATATAAAGTAATACATTTTTCTTGTAGGCCTAAATTTTGCACTGCAAAACTAGTCTCTGTACTGCTGAAGTGTTTTCCATCGTTTCAGCAGGATTCTAGAGTTATTATAAATATATATAAACACTGTCCTAGTATTATAAAAATTAAATTGTAATTCTTCTCCTTACGAGTTCCTACAGCGAATTTGTAAAAGAATTAATGCCAAAAATATGTTTCCACAAAAAAAGGAAATGATTTTAATGCATATTTTAATTTTATTTTTTTGTATCATAATTCGAAAATTACAAGGCTATATTTTTGTTATCCCTAATATGTTGTGTAAATAAATCAAAGTAAATTTGTAAGTTTTGTGATATTATAGTCTGTTATGGATCATCACAGAGTTGATATATCTTAGATATGGATTTGTAGATCTCTTATCTATTGTCAACTTGGTCACAATGATCCTATGATATTATGATGATTTTACGATAAGATTCAAAAATTATAATTGAGATAAAACATATTAAAAAATTAACATTTAATTAATTTAATAAACTATTTTTTATAAAACGAGCAGTCTTATCTGATAATTACCAAATTTTATTTTAAATTGTAACATAGAGTTGCCATGATCTATGCCAAAAGGCTCGGTTTCGTCATCATCATCATCTGACTGCAGCCAAAACTCTCTGTCACCCACCCCGCGTCAAATGTTCCATTTAGGTCTTCATGCAAGCATTTCTCTACTGCCAGGTGGAGATACTATTTGCACAGGGTTGCCAAAAGGGCTTAGTTGCCTGCCACATGGGAAGGAATATGTCCAGTAATCAACTATTTTTTGCAGGCTGATGTTCATATCTTTATTGAGAGAATAGTAATGAATAAAATAATGGAAAATGCATAATCATTTAGTGATATAAATCAAATAATGATTATTGCCAAGAGATTCAAATGCGATAAAATATCTTGATTAACGGTGATCCAGTATGGTGTGCTATTTCCACGCACCAATACCCTGTGGAAACAGCTACCTCCAGCGGTGTTTTGCGAACCGATACTTTTTTTATGGGATATGAAGGCAAACGATCAGGCGTGTCATCTGATAGAAAGCGATCAAAGCCGCCTATAAACATCCGCAGTGCCATAGGCAGTGCAGAAGCCTTACCGACCTATAAGAAAAGTGTCATTATGGGAGGGGGTTGGGCCTCCGGAACTAAAACGCTTACCGGATGAAGCACGGTACCTAAGCTACCACTACCGGGCGAGCTGGCCAAATAATATGCCATTCTCGAGAAAGTATTCGTCTACAGTATACCACTACATAATTACTATATTGGAACCTTCAAAAAACAAGCCTACATTCTTCCTTAAGGCCGTCACACCTCTGTCTATATATACATACATATATATATATACATATATATATATATACATATATATATATATACATATATATATATATATACATATATATATATACATATATGTATATATATATATATATATATATATATGTATGTATATATATATATATATACACATATATATATTTATACATACATGTATATGTATTAAGAAATTGCTGAACAGATGCAGCGCCACGCGTTAATCAGGTTGTGTAACAACCATTGTGTTATGGCAGTAACGAAATCATTTATTGTATTCGTGTTACACTAAATATGTAACTAAATACAAATAAGTGACGTCATTAGAACCATACGAATTTATCATATATACGTACGTATCATCACGCCTGTTTCACGTAGTAAGGGTTGGTAGAGACCACAGATCTCCATCTGCTACGATCTCGACACTGCTAAAAAAAACAACACATCTGCGACGACTCCGGCGATGCGGATATAGACAAACGCGACACCGCAAGAGTAAAAATAGTGTTCGCGGCTTTTTAACATACTTAAAAGGTAGGCTTGTTTTTTGAAGGTGCCAATATCGTATCGGTTCGGAAAAACCGACGAAGGTAGCTGGTGGTGCGTGGTGGAAAGAAGTATCGAGAGAAGCGCACCGTAGTCGATCGCCACTCATCCAGGTGATGCGGATGAAAGTCTTGTTTACGGACTTTTTCTTTAACTTTGTGGAATTCGGCGGCGGGAATTATTCCAAACAATTCCTCGGAGCACTCCCCATGTCAAAAGTGGTTAAAAATGACAATCTCTGAGAGATGAGACATTCCTCCGCAGCGCTAGAGAATCAAGCTGATCGGTGATATCTTCGTCATCTACTTACAATACAGTATGTGCAGTCGGTAAACGTAATTAAACAATTTAATTTTTATTGCGCTTACTAACTTTTTAAAAACAATATATTCAGTTACCTAGTAAGAATACGGCTGATGATAAAGTTCAATTAATTACGTTATGAAAGTTTCACAACGCTTTTTTATATTCTGCACAACAAAAGAAAAAATCCCGAATTTGCTGCCCCTAAAATCTGCCGCACTAGACTGCAGCCAACTCGGCTTGCTGGTAAATCCGCCACTGTTCCGAGCACAGCACACAAACTCTACAGCTCTTTGAGCTACTCCGAGGCTGTGAAGTAGACGTTTGCTTCGCATACGATGATGTTATTTCTATGTTTTCATATAAGATCAACAGTTTAGACGTCGTAATGCGTAACATACATTGCTTGCGTGAACTTAATAAGGAGTAGATAAATATAAAGATTGATAATTTATTACGTTTTTTAGTTAAGTCTGAAAAAAATATCAAACTGAAGGAAGAAAGCATGGTATGGATCGAACCCGAAGGTTATTCTGAACCAGGCCGAGGCCCACCCGTGGCTGTAGCGCTTTCGATGATGAAGACACTACCTTGAAGCGAAGTTACGTGGTGTTGCGCTTAACAGCAAAGATTTCGGTAGTAGATTGAAATAGTGACGACGTTTAATTCTACTTGTTTAGTATGATAAATGGAATCAGGCGTTACTTTGCGGAAATCCATTACTATGTGGACAGTTAGAACTTCTTAATGGTTTTCTTCCGTAGAGTCTACTATACCTGATGATGCCTCGTGATGAAGCGAAACACGTGTCGTTTGTAAGATGGAAAAGTGGTAGTGTGTGTTTGGTGTTGCGGATAGTGGTTAGGAGGTGGAGAGTTGCTGACGGTCGTTTTTCGATAAGATGTAAGTTCCCCGTAAATCCACTGCATCCAGTAGAAAAACACACATTATTAATTTTCTGTTTTTGTTTGCTTGTCGCGGATCTTAGCTAAGTAAAAGTTCTGACTGTGCACATTTACTTGTATTATAAGAAAAAAAAACTTTTTGAGGTTTGAGTGATCAGAATCAATGATATGTTTGAGCGATTAATGTATTCATTTAACAAGTCACTTAGACACTAAGACACAAGACACTAATAAATTCACAACACTAACTAATCACGACTTGGACTTTTCCCGCCAACTTACATTAGTGACGTGTTTTTATTTAATTTTCATAATGTTATATTATAATAATCAGTTATGTTTAATTATGGTGGTGTATAATACAATATATAGTTCGATTAAAGCGTATAAGTGAAGTGATATGAAATAAATGCATGCATCGTGACTTTTTAAATTGACTGCAAAAGTCTATAGAAGGTTTTGGTAGAATAGCCACCATTTTATCAAGACGTAAGTGGTAAGTTGATAAGTTATATTTGAAGAGAATTGATGTTATCGTATTTTACTTGACACTGGCATTATAGTTATAACTAATTGCCATAAAAGAAAAGAAAAGAACAAATCACGACACTAGTAAATTTCGGACAGTTCGACAGAAAACTATCGGAGGACATTGCTTCAACGATGGTCCACAGCGTACTGCGGACTGGAAGAAACTACAAGAAGTGTTAGTCTGCTAACACTTCTTGTATTTCTCGTTTCTCTTTCAACACTAATGTTGTCGGTACTTTTCTCTTCCAACAATACAGTATTGTTCTGTATTTCGGCCTGGCATATTTATTTTATGGGATAGGACGGAAAATGGTCAAGCGTGTTGCCTGACGGAAAGCAATCAATGCCGCCCATAGACCTCTACGACAACGTAGGTGGTACAGAAGAGTTGCCGGCATTTAAGATATGTGTAGGTAATACCGCTGAAGGTAGCACAAGGCCGATAACGCTTCCACAATGCTTCCGATATTGCAGATGTCTGAAGATTGCTTTCTACTAGATGAGATGCTTTCTATTATGAGACATTTGCTTGTTTACCTTTCTATACCGCAAAAAATATATTTTTGCAGAGTACTATATAATTTTATATCTCTATTTTATAGTCTTGCTTCCCGTAGGGTAGGCAAAGACCTATGGTCTATCTCCATCTGCTATGATCTCAGCATACTTTCTTTGCTTAATCCACACTCATCATTTTCTTCATACAAACTCGTCAATTAAGTCAAGGTACACACTTTGGTCAATTTGGTCAAGGTATGTTCACTTTGATCTTCCCCTTCCGACTCTTCCGACCCTTCCGTCCATATCCGCAACGTAAATTTCTTGTATCATTCGTCTTTCATCCATCCCTGTAAAGTATTACTATATATCGATATTTTCTCTATTAACAAAATTGGCAACCCTACTTTCGATATTCAATGTCGCAAGGAAAAATAACCGCATTCTTTATCTACTTTGCATTGTGTATTTTATACATTCATTGATTTATTTTTAAGACATTCAAATAGTACAAAACTTTATATACTACATGTCACGACATTAAAGTCGACTCGGTAGGTAGCTAATTTAGCTTTGTGCGCATTAAATTTCAAATATCGGAGATACATATGTACCTACCACTGCGCGCGCCCTTTACTGTAAAGGCATCAACCCCCCTCCCCCTCCCATGACACTTCTTAAAGGCCGGCAACGCTTCTGCACTGCCTATGGCACTGCGAATATCTGCGAGCGGCGTTGGTTGCTTTCCATCAGGTGACACGCCTGCTCGTTTGCCTTTCTATCCCATAAACAAAATTAAATTTTTTATGGGATAGGAAAGGAAAGCCAATCAAACGCAAAGGAAGCTCAATATTTAGTAAAAAGTAGGATAATGCATTACTTATTTATGTTTTGTTTACATTCATTGTACACGAGGCAGACTTCATGCTAAAAGACATTTTCTGCCAGTCTATCTATCTCTGTAAAGTCGTCTATGTTCTCGTGAAAAATCCATTTAAGAAGGACCAACTGTATCTGAAATTAGCCCGGACTAACAGATGGACATATTGGTATAGTGAAATCAAGCAGGATTTCCAATAGGCTCATTCTTTATCTGTACCACAGAGCTGTATCATCTCTCTGCGTACTGTATCGAAATTATTACGGTGAATGCTCTGAGGAGTTGCTTAATCTGCTTCTAACCACACAGTTCCACTATCGCACTACGCGCCACAAAAATAGATTCCATCACTGGATCATCATCTGGATTTTTGACCGTCTATCATCGTGCGATTTAATCACAGTTTTCTTTCACGAACTTTGCAAATGTGGAATAATGTTCCACCTGCGGTGTTCCGTTATTATGACATAGGGGCATTCAAGAAAAGAGCGTATGTGTTCGCTAAAGGCCGGTAACGCATCTGCGATGCTGATCTGAGTTGTGGATGTCTATAAGTGGTGTTGATCGCTTACTACCAGGTGACCCGCATGCTTGTTTGCCTGATCTGCTATAAAAAACAAGATTAATTGTTAACAAGTAGTTGTTTGATTGATTTTTAAAGTTTCGAGTTTCGAGTAACGTTTTACCAGCTTCAGATCTTCATGGTTTGGATATAATTCCTCTGCCGCGAGCCTTATTCGAACATTTCCCTCGAAGAAACGTACCCTCTATCTCTTACAGTTTCCCAAATAACTGTCAGCCAGTCAGTCAGTGGTGTTGCAGCTTTCTATAATATTAAGGAAAATAAGGTGTTGAATTGATTATATAATTGATAAATCGCACAGTCTAGTTAGTAAACAGTAGATCTTGGCGTCAAACAAGTTGATTACACCTGGTGTACGGTGACTTCTTTCCTCTTTAGTAATAATTTAGAGCAACACAAATTGAACCGCTTTGCTGAAATGAAACTGGCAGTGAAAAGGTTTAGAAAGTGTGCTTTATACCACGCTGCTATTGGGAATCTGAACTCTACTGCTCTACACTTATGCTCTCTTTTCAATAACCACAGGCACAGTAGGTAAAAAAGTTTTGAGTCTTGTTCCGTCATAGTCTAGTAGTTTAGGACTTTCGTTTTTAAAAATAATTTGTACAATATAAGTATATGTATGTACAAATGTAGTATTCAGTTATAATTATAACATAAATATATATTACATATGTGACGTACAGGTAACTCCAGTTTTTTTTATTTCGCTAACTCCAGAGTCCGTCGTAGAGCCCCAAGCCATTATGCTACATCTACCTTGTTTTACAGTATGTACCACACACTTTGGATTAAATTCTTTGCCTATTCGGCTACGCACAAAACTCACATCGAGTGTACCAAAAATGTGAAAGACAGAAAAATTTAGAGGTTTAGTCAAATTAAAATATTTTTAGCAATGCGTTTTATTTTGAAATCATATTGTGATTATGTGTTTATTTATATTGTGGTTATACCTAAATGAAATGTAATACAATGAAAATTATATTACACATAATACATCAGGTTTTCACATATCAAGACTGAGGTGAATACCTATTGCTCTTTTGTTTATTGCTTTTGATTCTTATTTTATTTGACTTCATGTTGTGGTAACCTGGTATTTAATTTGCAATGAGTTGACTCGGTTACATAGAGTATCGCCGTAAAATCATAATTCTCAAATGTAACTTTATAATTTTTGCTTATTTTTATTATGTATTTCTTAATTAGAGAAAATATTTTTATTAATAATTACAAATACTTTTTATGAATTCAAATATAATTAAATTAATATGTTAATTTAAACTTAAATAGATAAAAATACATTATATCCCAAACTATAAAATAAATTAATTTAATAAGATCATCTATATCATCGCATCGCGAAAGTTTATCCTAAATTTTTAAATTATTTCATAATATTTCAGCGAATTGGTTATCGAGTTTATTTTATAAGCTAGACGTATTTCAATTATGAAACTAGAATACATTTGTAAATATCTCGGATTAATAACGTAGATGAACGAAATAGGTGTGACATTTTGTACCAAATGTCAGTCGTACGTTCCGAAATTAATTCTAATGCGCCAAGATGGCGGCCGTGACGTCAACACTATTTATTTATTTGTAATGGATAAGTATATGCATATGATATTTTAATGTCCATTGTGGTGGATCGACAGAGTCCGATTACAATGACTATTGAATTACTATTTCAGAAGCATTTTATATTATTATAATATGATATCACGTTTCCATAGATACAATGCTTCTATTGTGTCAATGTCCCAAAAGGAAATTTATTACAATCAATATTATTTAAAACTGCTTTACCACTCACTGATTGACATGTTATTTAGGTAACTATAAGAGATGGAGGGTATGTGTGTTGTTGCTCGAGGCAGAGGAATTGAATCCAAACCTTGAAAATTTGAACCCGGTAAAAAGTTGCTCGACGGCCCGCCCGAACTGTAATATCTACTGTGGTGATAAGTATGAACACATGGGTGGGGGGAGTAAAAAATCCAAAATAGTGTAAAACAAGGTGGCCACCATACAAAGCTAAATTCGTCATTTATTAATCCATATCGCTAAAAATAAGCATCGGGGTCTATAGGCCTGACAATCGTTTCTGCATATTCGTAATGCGGCCCCGCGCCTTGCTTCTTATTTTTCATACAAACATTATTCAACGGCACGCGAAAACGAAAGCAGAAAAGTGGATATTCCAGTAATTTAAATAAGGAAATAAGATTTAATGAATTTATTTTAGCAAATAAATATTTACTGTAACATTACTATTTAGGGGCCCGCCTGCGACAGTGCCTCAAATGGTAGTCGAAGGAAAAGTTATCAATTGTTTCGGCATACGCCATCGAATTTTGTTATTAAAACAAATTATTCAATATAAATTAATATTTAGTAGACAGCAATAAAAGCTTTGTTTATCTACGCTTTAGTTCTGCTAGTAAGAATAGGCATTTTATGATAAAATTTAACATAACGAGACTACTATAAGAGCATAGAAAAGAATTGAGTTTAAAAAGTTAAGAACATTACCAGATATTGGAGCATATTTTACCATAAATCTTTTCACTTTTATAGACACAGTATAAAGGTGACTCGGCGATTTTTTACATGTATTTACGATTATATTATTAATTATGTATATTGTTTTAGCGAAAGAAAACTACATCAGAAGTCCTCGAACAACTGGAGACGAACATAAAGAGCATAGAGAGAGATGGACAGTATAAGGAGCAGACCCACAAACGGGTGCTGGGCTACATCATGGCATATTCGGTTGGGTTGTACGTTCTGTTCGCAATACTCTACTACTACATGTACGTCGGCCGCAGCCAGTACTGGCTGCATTCGCTGCTGTATGCCTCGCCGCTGCTGGTGCTGCCTATACTGTAAGTAATAGAATGGAATACGTTTTGTTATAAATGAATATACATACATATCGTCACGCCTGTTTTCCGTAGGGCTACGCAGAGACCACAGATCTTCATCTGCTACGACCTCGGCACACTTTCGTTGCATCCTACACATTCAATTGTTCTTCTCATGCACGCCCGCCGGTTAAGGGTACTCTTGACCTGGCGTAAAAATTTTGGCAATTTGGTCAAGGTATGTTTTCCTTGTCCCCTACCGACCCTTCCATCCATATCCGCAACGAAAGGGCTGTGGATTTTTTTAATAAAGAAAAAAACAATTCATCATTTTGGTAATATCCCTTGGCTACCCAGGTCGCCTGATCTTACCCCCTACGGATTTTATTCTTGTGGGTTTAGGTATTTCAAAAGTAGTGGGGTTTGTAAGTCCATGTAACATAGTCTTACAAACCTGACGATCATCTCACTAAAACAAAATATCATCCGCGAGGTTAGCGGCATCGCGACGTCACTACTTCAGCGAGTGGCACAGAATTCTATGGCTAGATTCCAAGAGTGTGCCTGACCTGACGGTCAATAATTAAAAAAATATATTTAAAAGGTGCACTTCTCTTCTGCTTAAAAGTTATTGTATATTTATTGCTATCATTTGTAGTTTTTTGTTATTTATGTTTGAAAATCAAATTCTGCAACCGGATACCCTATATAATCAGCTGAGAGCGCTGACACCTACGGAGTCAATGGTTTCCGATCATTATCATCATTATCATCATCAAGGCATTACAGCCGCGGGTGGGTCTAAGCCTGGTCCAGTAAATTTTTCCAGTCGGATCTTCGTTTAGCTTTTTCCCTCCAGCCCCTCACACCGATTGTCCTTTAGTCGTCCTCGATTCCATCTAGCCATCTTAGGCCTTCCGCGGCTTCTACGACCATCTGGTTTGTCGTCAAGTAGGCATTTGGGTACTCTAGCCTCGTCCATCCGTACCACGTGCCCAGCCCAACGAAGGCGTCCAATCTTAATGGTTTTGATGACGTGTATAGCTCGTGCTTGTAAAGAGTACGCCATCGCTCATTTTCCAACATCGCATTGGGATAAATATATGTATGTATGGTCAACAGATATTTATTCTAAGTCTGGTTACCCCGCCAATCCACATTGGACAAGCGTGGAGGGTTAATATCTGTTCCTCAGAAATGGGGAGGCCCTTGCCCAGTATTGAGAAATACAAGGGCTGTGGAAAGAAATACTGATTCCAATATTACATAATCCTAACCAATGTTCCCTCTAAGCTGCACGGTTGCGGGCTTGTTTATCACTATTTTTTTCAAGTGGTTTTTCAATCCATCATCGGTAAAACTTATTTGGGGGGGGGGGAGAGATCAGGAATTGCTGTTAATTGACCCATTGTTTTCAGAGTAATCCTCATCCGGGCACTTATATCGTGGTACTACAACTGGTCTTTGAATAAGAATAGAACGAAACTTAAGAAGATGCGAGAAGAAAAGAAAAAGATATTGGA
Organism: Baronia brevicornis; assembly: GCA_031353405.1. Taxonomy (NCBI): domain Eukaryota; kingdom Metazoa; phylum Arthropoda; class Insecta; order Lepidoptera; family Papilionidae; genus Baronia; species Baronia brevicornis. Next base: position 151,256 of record JASFAT010004076.1, read on the forward strand.
GGAAGTCATGAACACTGAGACGTATAAGGTAACAAATTTCCCATTCACAGTAATTTTGTTTCATACATACATATGTACCCCTACACCTAGTGTAATTTACATATATATATATATACGATTTATAATAAATCCATAGACATATTGATTTAAATTTAAGATAATTCTGACCTTCATCTCTGTCTCTGTCTGTAGCATGAATGGGCCGGCTCGCCCGGGGAAGTACCACACTCCCGCAGAAAACCGGCGTCTGATTGGTAGCTTAGCTAACGCGCCTCGTACGGTGAGCGGTCGAGTTCCGGAGGCCCAACACCCTCCCCCCTCCCTATACCACCGCCCTCCCTCCCCCTCCCTCTACCCCTCCCATTCCCACTCTCTATAATAACACTTTCCTTAAAAGTCGGCAAAGGTTCCGCACTGCCTATGGCGCTGCGGATGTCAATGGGCGGCGTTGATTGCTTTCCATCAGGTGACACGCCTGCTCGTTTGCCTTCCTATCCCATAAAAAAAAGGACACATCTTAACATTCTGTTTAAAAACCAGACTTAATACATGTTTCTTCTATTTTTTTTTTCATAATTTAAAGGGTTTTGTGGCCAGTGCTTATGCTTTAAAAAATAAAAGATTTCTGCAAGAAAGGAGAGACACTATATCGTCGCCCTGAATGTAAGAATTCGTATGTCCATATGAGTAACTTTTTGCGCTTTAGTCGCCGTTTTCTTTGAAAAAAGTAAGAAAATATAATAAAACTTCCCGCAAATGACGATTATTTGGCACAAAATCAGACATTTTCACAATTTTCACAACTATAAGTATGTGACGCCACAATAAAATCACTTACGTGTCAGAGAGGTTTGTTTACCACATGTCTAAGCTTGGTTCATGACGTTGTGGATATGTCAAATCGACCAAACACATAGTGCTGGAGCCATTTAATGACAAACAGCGAGAATTTAATTGCATACCTAATATAATTCTTGTTAACCATTCCAAGTAAGCTTATAATGCTTGTGCTAGAAAATGGTCCACATCAATGTTCCATCGAAAGATACTCTCCGAAAAAGAAAAAGTTTATTTCAGACTAGTGTTAGTAATTACATAAAAAACAATTCTTATTTGATTGCTAGTGAGTATAGTCTGTTATTTTTGTCTGACGCCTTTTGCTGCACCAGTAATTTTGTTGTAATTTTTTAATGATGTTATTCATATCTTGCGATATTGAGGCATCTTGGTGATAAAGAATGTACTTTTCCAATAATTTAGCTGCTTCCAGAGCTTCTTTAATGCTTGGCGGAGACACAGGCTCATCCATCTCATCTCCTTCATCTCCTTATTCTTGATAAATTGCTGTCGTTATTGAGACTGGGTGTAATGCTATATAGAGTGTATCATTGTATGGGAAACGAGCTAAACCAACCAAAGCCAAGTGATCGACGCTTTAGCGAGTTTGTCGTTTAATCGAGTGACGTTACATGGAGGTTACACTGTATTTGTATCGCAGGTTGCAAAGGAGATCCTTGATAAGTACGGCGGTCCGGACGAGCAGAGCGGCGCCTTGAAGCCACTGTTGCCGGCGATAAAGGCTCCCAGCGTTCCGCCCGGCGCACCCTCATCAGGTAGAGCACTTTTGAAACGATTTTACGACCTTATACTTCCAAGACAACTTGAAAGAACGCAGTATGAATACCATCACTTGGCTTGACTTTCATACTAGCTGTAATTATGGGGTCGTTCCTCGATTGGTGTAATCAAGTAATATTTTCTTACGTATTACTCGAACAACAATTGATCAGGATTAAAACTTTTCATTTATACACTAAACTTACATACAAAAATACTCAGGAATTAAACTCAAAATTTGAGTGTTTGAGTGTGTCCTCAGTTTATTAACGACGGATGGCAAACCTAATTAATTAATAAATGTGTAATGTTGCTATGTGTAAAATTAATATTTATTTAAGGAATAAAGTATTGATATTAATTATTAAATAACTAAATTTTAAATCGCTTTAAACTTATTTATGTTTTATTCTTATGGATGTTTGAATATCCTGTTACAAAAATACGAGATTATTTACGAAAAAAAAAATCAAATATACATTGACTTTTTTTATAGCGGAGTTAATTCTAAGTTATATGGAAATAAATAACTCATGTATGTTATTTTATTCGTTTTAATATTTAACGTAGATTGTAAAAATATTTTAAGAGAACCTAGATAGATATCTAATGGAGCTATAATAATTTTTATACAATAAATATTGTGAACTATATACTTTTGACTTATTTATCAATCCTAATTAGCTAAAAGAAAGTTTAGAGGATTTAAGCATAGTTTAAAAGCTTACAATTTATAACATTGATTCAGCACCACTGTGTCGATGAGGTAAATATAATAATAAAAATTATATTTCCCTTCTGTTTCTAAATACATTAATATAATATACTATCATAATATACTTTTAATATACAATAGTTATTTAAAGCTGCACGTATATTACCTAATTTTATTTATCCTTTCTGTCATCTCTAAGGTTGATTGGAAGAGATCCGTCTTTTGGTTACGGTCTCCTTTTATACATTCCTTTTTATTGTCTGATGTACAATGAAGAATCCAACATAATATTAGGTGTACAAATAAGTTTCCGCGGTTTGTCAAAAGATGGCCCCACCAGAAGGTTATGGAGAAATTGTCAGATGTAAAACGTAATATCCCAAGTTTAGTCATCTGGCAACACCATAACCTTAAAGTACTAGTGATTCCGTATCAGCATCACGTAATTTTTTTCGTGCAAAAATGTCAAGTTTTATTCCGAATAAGCATCATTTGCGGGAACTTTTGATTTACTTCTTTAATGTGAAAAAATCTGCAGCTGAGGCGCATCGATTGCTTCTAGAAGCATATGGTGAAGCTGCTTTAAGTGAGAGAAGTTGTCAGGAATGGTTTCAAAAGTTTAAGAACGGCGAGTTTGACGTTAAAGACAAAGAACGCAGTGGAAGGCCGAAAGTGTACGAAGACATGGAATTAGAAGTACTATTGGAGGAAGATTCGTCCCAAACGCAAAAAGAACTTGCACTTACTCTACAAGTGACTCAACAAGCAATTTCACATCGTTTAAAATCGTTAGGAATGATTCAAAAACAAGGAAATTGGGTTCCATATGAACTAAAGCCGAGAGACGTTGAACGCCGATTATGCATGAGTGAAATGCTGCTTGCCAGGAATAAAAAAAAGAGTTTTTTGCATCGTATAGTCACTGGTGACGAAAAATGGATTCACTACGATAATCCAAAGAAGAGAAAGTCATGGGTTAAGCCCGGCGAACCATCAACATCGACAGCTAAGCCGAATATTCATGGAAAAAAACTCATGCTGTGTATTTGGTGGGATCAGCTTGGTGTCGTGTATTATGAATTGCTGAAACCAAGCGAAACCATTACTGGAGCTCTCTACCGAACACAATTGATGAGATTGAGTCGGGCACTTAAGGAAAAACGCGCCCATTACTACTCCAGACACGACAAAATTATTCTTTTACACGATAATGCTCGTCCACATGTTGCGGCGCCGGTAAAAACATACTTGGAAACACTCAACTGGGAAGTTTTACCCCACCCGCCGTATTCACCAGACTTAGCCCCTTCTGATTATCACCTGTTCCGGTCGATGGCACATGGTCTGTCTGAGCAGCGCTTCACATCATATGAAGACACCAAAAATTGGGTAGATTTGTGGATAGCGTCAAAAGATGAAGAGTTTTTTCGACGGGGTATCCGAATGTTGCCAGAAAGATGGGGAAAAGTAGTGGCAAATGATGGAAAATACTTTGAATAAAACGTAATGTACTTTTCCTTTACAATAAATTCCTAATTTTTTATAAAAAACCGCGGAAACTTATTTGTACACCTAATATTTATATGTGTTTGTGTTTGTGAGTGATTGTGGTCCATGAGTTTGTGGTCCGGTCGGTTCGAAAGATGTTTGACCGAGCCGGCAATGGACCATACTCGCATCTACAAAACTATGCTTCCCTCTACGCTCCTTCACCTGAGAGACGGCTGCTCCCACGCGAAATCCTCCTGTCGCCGCCTGGGGGAGGGTCAGCGATAGACCCAACGTAGGAATAGGTTTAGCCACATCTCGACGACGCGAAGTCATTAAAGGATGCCCAAAAACCACTGGAAACAAAAGCATCTAGGTCCGGGGGCGGTCTAGTTGCTGTGCGAGCAGTGGTGTTCATCCCCGAGGCTCGATCCCACGGTTGTGCTATGACATGGTTCACATCTACAGTCCAGTTGAAGATACGAACTCACGACGTTCAAATCGTAATGTCGAGGCCTTCCGACTAAGCTATTTCTGCTATATATAATCTATTTTAGCATACGAGCAAGCGTGTCACCTGATGCAAACCAAATTAATGTCGCCCACAGACATCTGCAACACCATAGACAATGTAGAAACGTTGCCGACCTTTTAAAACGTATAGGCTTGTTTTTCGTAGGTTCGAATCGGTTCCAAAACACTGTTGGAGGCTACTGTTACATACAAGTTTCAATTCATCGAAAAGAAAAACATTTTCTTTTTCTTTGATGGCAACCATTTACAAATATTATGCCAGTGTCAAGTAAAATATGTTAACATCAAATAAATCCCTTGGCATAAAACTTGTCAACTTATCTCGTTAGGTCTTGATAAAATGGTGGCCATTTTACCAAAACCTTCTATGGAGTTTTTCAGTCAACTTAAAAAGTCACGATACATGCATCTATATCATATCACTTCACTTATACACCTTAATTAAACTATATTGTATAGTACACCACCACAATTAAACAATATAACTCATAATAATATAAGTTTATGAATATACAATAAAAACACAACGTCACTGATGTAAGTTGGCGGGAAAAGTTCCATTTTTTTTTCGATAAAATGTTTGTCGAAAAATTGTCGGTTGCTAAGCAACGCTTTGTTATTAAACGTTCTTTTCTCAATTTGGCTGGGGTATGCTGTAAGTTTTGACAAATTGCTTAATAACATTACACACACAACAATAAAAAATAAAAAGTTCATGTTATTGCACTTGCAAGTATAAAGCGACAGTAGTGCAAAATGCATAAAATACATTTTAAGTTACTCGTATTTACGGTGAATCATTCCATAAAAATAATACGTCGTATGTGAGAACCGCCTCAGCTCTTGTGCGAATCCCGATTGACTGAGTCATCAGTTGGGCGAATAGTTACTGTAGGAGTGGACGATATACATCGATGTTTTAAAAACACTCGATGTAAAGTGCTGACGCGTCGAAAAGGCGATGAGTCGTATAGTAATTGTAAAAATACATTTAAAAATATATATTGTTGCTAAAACTACTATACTTTGACAACTTTTCGTATGTTATTCATTTATTATAGTATTAAACAGAAAAAGATTATTAAACAGAGAGAAGAATTAGACAATATTATATTATAGTGAAAAATATTTTTAAGATGTCACTTCTATTGTAGTCTACTGTCCTGCCTTTTATTTGGATGGAATTAGGGGATTTCCCGATATAGATTGTGTTGCCTCATATGACAGAATCCTTTAAATTACCAATTGGATTCAGTAAATGGAAATTAATTTATAATTATGTTTTCATTATTTCCATACATTGATGTGGACAGTTAGAACTTTTACTTAGCTAAGATCCGCGATAAACATTTTAGGCCGGATCTTAGCTAATTAAATGCTTTAACTGTCCACATAGTAATGGATTTCAGCAAAGTAACTCCAGTAATCATCCATACATTTAATTATTTTCAATAACCAAAACAATTTAAATGGTCTTCAATTATTTCTTTACCCACGGGATCACGCATTCCTGCGGGATATATGTGTATACATATATACATATATCCCGCAGGAATGCGTGATCCCGTTTTGTGGGATTGCAATTCCTAGTTATACGACCATGACTTCTAAATTGTCGTCGACAAGATTGATTGGTGTATGTGTGCATGTGTGATTATATCCCGTTAAGCTGTCGATGACAATAGTGATAATGGTGATGAAATGCATTATTTCTTGGTTTCCAGCGTCCTCAACGCCACTGCGCCAGCGCCAGTTGGCGCTGCACACGTCGACGCCGGTGAGTCGTAACATGAACGTGGTACAGTTCAACAACGCGACCACCGCACTGTACAAAGGGCCCCGATTTACGGTGAGTTGTTCGCAATGTGTAATTATTATGTTTTTTATTTTATTTAATTGATAGAAAGTATAACGTTATATTATAATAAATATGATTCCAATAAACCTTATTGGTTTTCCTGGGCTCAGACCCATATCAATTTAATTAAATAATTTAATCTTATAATCTAAAAAAAAAACATAAATCGTAATATGACAAACTTATTCATATAATATTATCTGATTTAAATCATATGAAATAAATGGCGATCTACATATGTTTTGAACGTTCAGATCCATAGGATATTATCGCTTGTACCATTACTTTATACATATATAATAAAATTCGATAAGGTACCTTATATTATAATAATAAATCACTACTACACACAAAACCACTACCGCTCAGCTCACGTTAGTATTTCGTCTATGGGAAAGTCGCAAAATCCCGTGAGAAATACTCGACAGTAAAAAAACGTAGGAGTTGAGGACCATTGCTGTAAAGGACTAACACTTTCAAAATTTATTTAGCTTGCAAAATTACTATTATTGTTTTATGAGCACTTATCATATACCGCATCAAGAATAACGATCGAACGAACGTAATAGTGTAAAAAGTGATCGTGTTTACGAGCGCTCCTACCAAGGTGATCATATATGACTACTTCGAATTTTACGAGCGATCGTCAAGGCATTGTAAAAATATTTTTTTTTAATTAAAATAAAAATAAAGAGGCGATGTAAAGAAACTGTTTAATATTTTACTAGACATCCCAAACGCAGAAACGTCAATTATATAATAGTATGTGTATAACTTTTTTTTATCATCAACAACAGCGTGCAGCCACTGATGTACACAAATCTTCCTAAAGACGCGCTATCTCTCCCAATCTTCACACATCTATATGAACAGTCAAAAGTTTTACTTAGCTAAGATCCGCGACAAGCAAAACAATAACAGAAAATTAATAAAGTGTGTTTTCCGTTGTGTTAAGTGGATTTATTTGGAACTTAAACCAAAAAACTTACCGAAAATCGGCCATCAATTCTCCACCCACCAACCACTATACACAACACCAAACACACATTATCACTTTTCCATCTTGTAAACGACACGTGTTTCGCCCCACCACGAGGCATCTTCAGGTATAGTAGACTCTACGGAAGACAACCGAAAAGTCTTTCGGTTTGTTTGGTTGTGGTTGGTGGGTGGAGAATTGATGGCCGATTTTCGGTAAGGTTTTTGGTTTAAGTTTCAAATAAATCCACTTAACCCAACGGAAAAACACACATTATTAATTTTCTGTTATTGTTTTTCTTGTCGCGGATCTTAGCTAAGTAAAACTTTAAACTGTGCATAAAGTGATGGATTTCTGCAAAGTAACGCCTGACTCCATTAATAATTCACATATCTAGTTTCTGCGCAGATGTTCCAACTGGCCTGGGGGCATTCCACACGTAGTTTGTCCAAGCGTAGTTTCCTCCACTCACATACTCTAATCATTATCGGTTCCCCCACAAACGTGACCAACCCACTGTCACCGCAGTTTGACACTGTCGAAGGTCTACGCATGGCTGCTGCCAGAAACTGGACGCGTGTAACTGAAGATTGTCACATAAAGTTATGGAGCCGATAAACGGCTAAAAAGAGCTAGTTATTTTTATTCTAAGTTTAAACAGAGTTTATCTTACGATGCCCAGTTCAGAAACGCAATTTTGTTAATTATTGAACCGAACTACCGTATCACTCCTCATCTTCCGTTGCGGTTGTATCATATCCCTATCATTCTGTCTAAATCTAAATCCATCTTTTCTTTCCTCTGCCTTTTCCTTTCTTCTCTATCCTTTTCCCTTCTCCGCAAATCCACGGTCTGCCGTGCGTGCCTGCGTGCCTGCGTGAGACGAATGACGAATTTCAATATACCTAATTCGTTAAAAATGACGGCGATTTGGTTCGTCACCCTCGTTGATTCCCACGGGGGCGAGAAGCAACGAACGTAGAGCAGTTTCGCTACGATGAATGTGAGAGGAAGGATGGATGAAAAGATAAACTGTGAACGAAGCAAGGTGTTTCGGGATCGTAGCGGATGGAGATCTGTGGTCTCTGCCTAACCCTACAGGGAGAGAGGCGTGACTATATATGTATTTAAATGGCGCGTTGTATTTGGGCTTTCAAATATTCATTTTATTTTTTATATATTCGACAAATTAGGTATATTAAATTCGTCTTAGTGAATCCCACGAGCCGCAAGGGAGAATGGAGGTCAGCCCCAGCAGAGCCCTGCATGCTGAGGTAAGGCACCATAGTACCCGGGGGAGCCCGATCCCGGGGCGATCGGCACGCTTGCGACTTAAATATTCATCCTAGCGATTATAATGACATATTGTTTTAGTCCGATCAACTTCCGCGGCCTTTACTGGACAAGAACCGATCGGCCCTAGACAAGGTCGTGGACTATCTACTGAAGGACGGACCCAACCATCGTATGGCGCTCATATGTTCCGAGTGTTTTTCTCATAACGGTAAGCATTTGATAAAAACTATCATAATATTAATATAAAACCTGGTAAACAAATTATTGTCATATTATTTCTTCATGTCATCTGATATAGGGTACCGGACAGGTGGCAGAATTAGATTTTCAAAACATAAATATAAAATAATTGTAAAAGATTTAATACGTCCATCTTCCTTAAAGAAACAATGTAGAATGATCAAATACGCGAATGTGTAAACAGCGAACCCTTGGAATCCGATATAATGGCCCAATATGTTTGCCCAGTATGTTGGGCCAATGTGTAAAAGGGCTATCACAAATGTATTGTACTGTGCGAGAAAGGTCACAAATACGAGCCGAAATGTGCCGAACCGAAATGCCTTTATAGACACTTGCACGATACTGCTGTTGTGGAAATAAACTATAATGCCTTTTGTATTTTTATTTATTCGTAATCGATTCACTGCATTATAATTATTAAACTATGTTATATTTTATAATCGATAACAGTTACAAAATTATATTTCTCGAATTCAATAGAACAGTATAAAAGTTCAAAAGAAATCCTTGCATTTTCAACTGTGGGTTTGTTCCAAGTAATGTAATAATACCACGGCTAAAAGTAAAACTTCAATTGTAATAAATATTCACCTTTAACCCTTTGCCGAGCGTCATATTCATGTTTGGGCAAAAATTTTCATCAAGAGTCAGACTTGTTAGAGCACGGCAAGGGGTTAAACCGTGACGGGAACTGTAAAGAATATGTGTAAAAAGAGAATTAAGTGTATTGTGTGTGCGCGTCGAACACAGGCATGTGCATGGTGGAGGAGTTTGAGTATGTGTCGTACGTGTGCGCGTACTGCGGGCGGCTCAACCCCGCGCGCAAGCAGCGCCCCGCCGCGCCGCCCCTGCAGCGCGCTCTGCCCGCGCCCAGCCCTTCGCACGGTCAGTGAGCCTTTAGCACTAGATCTTCCAGCGATTCATTTCGAATGATTGTTTTTGTTTCTTTGACGGCAATTATACAAGAGTCTCACAATCTTAAGTAACTAATGTATATACCTACTATCACGATATAATGATACTTTTTCATACGACTGAAGAATATATTATATATATATATATATATATATATTCTTCAGTCGTATGAAAAAGTATCATTATATCGTGATAGTAGGTATATACATTAGTTACTTAAGATTGTGAGACTGATATATATATATATATATATATATATATATATATATATATATATATATATATATATATATATATATATATATATATATATATATATATATATATATATATATATATATATATATATATATATATATATATATATATATATATATATATATATATATATATATATATATATATATATATATATATATATATATATATATATATATATATATATATATATATATATATATATATATATATATATATATATATATATATATATATATATATATATATATATATATATATATATATATATATATATATATATATATATATATATATATATATATATATATATATATATATATATATATATATATATATATATATATATATATATATATATATATATATATATATATATATATATATATATATATATATATATATATATATATATATATATATATATATATATATATATATATATATATATATATATATATATATATATATATATATATATATATATATATATATATATATATATATATATATATATATATATATATATATATATATATATATATATATATATATATATATATATATATATATATATATATATATATATATATATATATATATATATATATATATATATATATATATAATTATTGACTTGGGGTAAGGATGCGGGTAATGGGATAATGGCTCACCCCATGTGAATATTAGATTAGAATAAATGACTTATTATCAATAATAATTTTAATATGGATCTTCATATAACGTCACAGGTTTTGATAATGATTCGTCTCCGGAACACTCCGCCAGCGAAAGTGAAGATGAAAAAATGGAAACGTCCCAAATTGAAAACAAAGATCATGTTGAAGGTATGTCAGTTTTTTTTTTTGATAGTCCAAAGTAGAATTGTTAACGATCAATTTTTAATTATCATTTGTTTCTGATCAGGTCCCGAATGCGATTTGGATCGGCCCCCCTCCCCGTTGGAGGAGGAACCGAAATCCTCCGAAGAGAAGAAACAAGACTGAAAAGACTATTTGTCGCTATTTCCATTTTCCTTGAAATATTTATTCCCCACGGCTCGAATTGATTTCGAGCGGTGCAGGATTATGAAACTTTTAATTGAAGGAATTCGGTTGAACGTTGCATAAAGTTATACTAATTTTTTTTACTAATTTTTCCACAACATCTTTTTTTAACATTGAGTTCGATCGTCTTCACCGAGAATCCATGAAGTCCATATTTTAAACTATTCGAATAAATTGCCGAAGACTGCGTACAAGACAACTATTGTATATATCATTCGATCGAAAAAATGTTACGATAAAGCAATGTCGAATAATTATGGTTAAAAAAGCATAACTAATTATGAGAAAGAATGGCATGTGGTGATATGCAAGAGATAGACATGTTTTGGGGTTATGTTTTATTGTACGGTGATTGAAGCGCAGACCACACCGGGATTGAAGCGAAACGAAGTTTAATTCGTTTAGCTTTGTTCATCTCACAACAATGCTAAACTAGCTAGCTTCACGAAGTGATTTCACGCCGGAATATTAGGTCAAAATAACGATGCAGTGATTTATATTAACGACTACAAATGAATTGCTATATAAGTGAAGTTAAACGAAATTAGCTTCGTTCTCGGTGTGACCTGCGTTTAATGCTGTAAGTTTGTGATGGTCGAAGGTTTTAAAGTTTGTGATAACGGTGTAATATTTAGATACAATTTGCATTTTTCTACGATGACGAAATAATAATGTGCCTTGCAAACTTTTTTCGCATTATCAACTGTTATAAAAGTAAATTGACAAACATCTCGTGCTATTTGCTTCGCTTGAATCCATCGATTATTAAATCAATTTTAGGAATACTCTAATTGTTAATCCTATTTAAGAAAACATATTATTATTTTATAATGGTTCTTAAAACGATTGAGACAAAAATATAAATTCTTATCCGTTTTATTACATCAATATAGAGTCAATTAACAAACTATATTATCTTTTTAATCAGAAACGAATTGATTACATTTTTATTTTACCGAAAAATATAAATCGACAAATTATCTGGAACCATTATGAAATAAAATGGTAAAACTAATAAATCCACTTTACTATTTTAATTTGACATTTTCTCTCTATATATAAAAGTATTGTAATCAGAGTTCTTAACTTGGACAGTGTAAGAGAATCTTAGCAGTAATCATTTTATAGTTCGGTTTATGTACGGTGTGCAAAAAAAATATTAATTTTTTTATTAACGCCTTTATATAATTGAATCTTCCTTATTGTAGTTATTCAGTCCCTATTAATTTATTAATAATTATGTCATATGTTATTTAAGTCTTGTGCTGGCCCGTTACTTACAAATAATAACAATTGCTGATTTGAGTATAATGCAATTACTTTCTGTCATTCTTAGAAACAAATATATAGAGACAATATAGAAATAATAAATAGTGTTATTGCACTTTTAATTATGTTATTACTTAAATTATAAATATCAATATATATATATATCTCTCTCCCTCCACAAGAGTTATTTTGTTTTGAGGTTATTGTAAAGACAGCAAAAAAATATATTAAAAGAATTAGTCTTCCGAAAATCTCCAGTCTCTTTTACTTAATGTTTACAAATATTTAGTAGTTCTTCTAGAATAAATGGATGCATTTTTTTGTTTGGTATATAATATTACAACTTTTTAACTAAAATATTACGATAGGAACTAAGTTGTTAGTTTATAATAAGTGGTTGACTTTGCTTAATCATTTTATTCACCCTTCACGCTGCACATGTCTAAGAAATTTCATACAATAATTTATGATTATGCATTTAATTAAACTGTCTTTATATTTTTTGGTTTTCCCCTCCACCCGTTTTCAGATAATAATATACACTCTATTAAAATGAGGTGTAGAAAGAAAATTAAAGTATTTAGAATCACTGTTTTTAATACATCTAAACCTTTAGACAAAATAAAACGAATATCAATACAATCTGCTAAGTCATTACACCTTTTTCTTGATTACTTGGTTTCATTTCGTTTTCTTCTTATATCTTGTTCACTTTTTTCTTCTATTTTTTTCTTTTCTGGCACTGGACTTGTCATACGGTGACACTACTTCTAGACTACTGCGAATAAGTCCATTTAATCCATATTCACCTTTTCACGAGACCATATCAATTTCAAAAGCCGTTAAAAATTTGTTATATAATTTGTTTTTTAATACGTTGAAAGAATATTTGTTTATATTGCTTTTATAAGTAGGTACGGAACTTAACGCTTATTACTCAAAAGCTTTATCTAGTCATTTATGTTGGTGTAAAAATTTGAAACACTTAAAATGTATTTCTATAAACACATCTTACAAAACAATTTGGCTTTATTAATTACAGCTTTTACATTTTCATTTAAAAAAAAACTTTGACGTTCAACGAATATTGTATAGCCGGTGTATACACTCTGTACTCGCTTGTTAAATTAAAAGTACTGTTACTATTACTTCACGAATGACGACATAAACTGAATGTATTTTAATAATTATAAATAACCTTCCCTCATACAAATTATTGATCGGAAAAATATCTCCATATGGCAACACTAAAATTAACGAAATTATGATTCAAAAAATGCCACCGTAGCGAACTGACCGCTTTCTGAGTCAAGGGTCGCGGTTATACAAATACTTATCCTGATTCCCCCCATCGGGATAAATATTTCAATGGCCTAAAGGGCTATTTCAAATCTATGTTTATTTTATATATATAATTATAATTTCACGCCTATCCCCCGCAGGGGTTGGCAGAGACCACAGAGCTCCATTCGCTGCCATTCATCGCAGCGAAACGGCTCGTCATTGGTCGCTTTTCGCCCTCGTGAGAATCAGGACGTGACGGGTGGCGAACCACGTCGCCGTCATTTTCGACAAATTAGGTATATTAAATTCGTCTTTAGTGAATCCCACGAGCGGCAAGGGAGGATGGAGGTCAGACCCAGCAGAGCCCTGCATGCTGAGGTAAGGCACTATAGTTCCCGGGGGAGCCCGACCCCGGGACGATCGGCACGCTTACGACTAGGCTCGCCCCTAGCCACGCATCCATTGGCACGGCAGACCGTGGATTGGCGGAGAGGAAGGGAAAGGAAGGGGCAGGAAAGGAAATGTGGATTGGGGGGGTTACCAGACTCGAAATAAACATTTTAAAAATCCATATAAATATTTATTCCGATGCGGGAATCGAACCCGCAACCATTGACTCCGCGGGCGGAGGGCCCCGCCACTGAGCCAATCGGTCGTCTATTGTTTATTTTTGTCATTTGTGTGTTTATAATGATATACACGACAGCAAATCCTAATAAGTGTTCTTTTTTCAATTCCTACTATTATTTCACTCTCCCTATATTTACATTTAAACTTCAAATACATTTTTAAAAACTTGAAGTGGATGGCACTTGATGTTTATAGTTTTGTTTTAAAATATTATTTAATAAATTTTAATTTTAAAATCGGAGAAATAAAATTATATAAGATATTAGGCGACCAATGGGCGGGTGCGATCCCTGCATGGGTATAAATATATGTATGACCTATATATATTTATTCCGAGTCTGGTAACTCCGCCAATCCGCATTGGACAAGCGTGGTGGGTTAACTTCCGTTCTTCCAGAAATGGAGAGGCCCGTACTCAGAAGTGGGACATATATGGGCTGTGAAAAAAAAAGATACTAGGAGGATATAAAAGTAGGAGTTGACTTTAATATTCTTTTATAGTACTTGTTTATTTTATTCATGCACATACCGCTAATGTTATGTATTATGCAACCAGATCTGAGGTAGAAAAATGTTTGTGCGTATATCGTCAGTGGCGTAGCATGCATATGCACCGCGACAGACGTCGACATTTTTCAATTAGTTCACGATCCTGTCTGTCATCTTCATTACTCTATGGCAGTTCACTGCTGGAAATAGGTCTCCAAAACTCGGCACCTTAAGCCTTATCTCAGGTATTAGATTGATTTCAACTACAAGTTTACAGTGTCTGTCAACCGCTCTGCGCAGATCGTAGCTCCAGTTTGCTTAATTCTTTGTTCAGTATTGTATGCAATTGTATTTTTTTTCTGTAAAAATGACCGATAAAATCCTAACAAAAAAGCAGGTTTTTTTATGTACTAAATTTGAATTGGCTAATTGTTCTTTTATTTAATGTATTATACGTTATTAAATAAATCAAATTGTATCGTATCGTTAGCTTATCATGATACTCAGAAACGTTGGAAATAATTATAGTTTATATTTTTGAGTTATATATTTTTTAATTTTAACTCGTTCTGTAGCACGTATGGTACATGATGATGGGGGACGGATTGATGATATAATGAAATATTGTCTGATATTTCCTTTTCTTTGATGGCAATTAGCTATAACTATTATGCCAATGTCAAGTAAAATACAATAATATCAAATATTTTTAAATGTAACTAGTCAGTTTACCAACGTTACGTCTTGATAAAATGGTGGCTATTTTACCAAAACCTTCTATGGACTTTTTCAGTCAACTTAAAAAGTCACGATACATGCGTTTATTTCATAACACTTCACTTATACACCCTAATAGAACTATATTGTATAAAACGCCACCATATTTGTACAATATAACCGCGATAATAATATAAAAAAATATAAAAATGAAATAAAAACACAACGTCACTGATGCAAGTTGGCGGGAAAAGCTATACTAAGTCTGATAATATATCAATCATTCGTCAGCAGTCACGAAATATGTTGAAAATGACGAATAATGAGTTATTTTTTTTAAATATATGCTTCAATAGGTGTCTGCCGCCTTAGGCAGATACTAAAATAGCTACCTAGAGAGATATGAATGCACTTTTGATACAAAAACTGTATAACAATTACGATTTTATGAAAAAATTTAATAACGTGAAATTTTGGAGAAAAAAATCGTCGTTCTTTAAAATTCCTTTTTGTCAGTCATTTTAAAAAATGCTTATTTGGAATGATTGTTAATTAAACATTTGTACTTTTTAAGTTTAAGACATCTTCATGTGTCTATCGATGTTTTCTTTAAAGAAAAGTAACCTATCGCTCTATACATTCGTTCACGATACAGTTCACGTGAAATTCCTTTTAACTTTGGTTGTATAAAGATGGACGGTCAGACAGAATTCTACTTAGCTAAGACCTGTGAGAACCAGAAAAATAGAATTGTGTGTTTAGTAAATCAAAATCCTCTACTTCTTCTGTTGTCACAAACACACACTTTGTTCACAATGACGATATACGACACGTGTTTCGCCTCAAGGCGAGGCATCTTCAGATATAGAAGACTACGGAAGAATACCACTAACTAGATTCACTTGGTTTCTTAACTTTTAAGGGTAGGCGGATTTTCCGTAGATTTAGTCATTCTATAATTTCCACATCTCTCCTTTTCATAAACACACAATATTATTTCTCTGTTTTGTTCTATCGTATTTATCTTAATAATGGATTTCCACAAAGTAATACCTGACCCCATTAATCAATTACTTGTATATTTTATTTAAAATGATTTTCAAGAACTTTCCTTTTGCAATAATAGCCTTTGCTCGATCTATGTTTTACATTTCACCGAACATTGAATTTTAAATGTATACAAACGTAGTACAAAAAGTATAATTTGCATGTGTCCAAATTCAGTAAAAATTAATTAATGCATTAGTTTTACGAATACGTCTCAAGGGCCGGCAATATTTCTGCAAACCCTATGGCACTGCGGATGCTTATGGGTGGCATCAATTGCTTTCCATCAGGTAACACACGCCTGCTCGTTTGCCTTCTTATCCCATGAAAAAACTTTGTGTGTAAACTAAACATAATAATTTATTGGTTTAATTTTTAACCCCAAAAGAATTCTCAACAATGTGTATATTATAACTTGGTAATAATTGTGCAAATCGTGTTATTAAATTTGTTATTTATTGCTTGTGTCGTTGGTTAGCTGTTTTGATAATATATAAGTACCCGGTTAATTGTTGTTTTATTTCATATATTCCATTATACTAATTTACATTTTACCTTTAACCCTTTCGGTACGGACGCATTCTACGTCGCGCCGTCCCCGCTGACCGAGCAGTCGCGGCAAGCGTCCGTACTTGCGGAACAACTGCAAGCGCCCGTCAGACGCAGAATATCACGCTATCTTACGCAGAGCTCGTAAAAAAAAATGCTTAAAAATTATAACATAATGCAATAGAAAATATTTGCTCATTTCGTCAGTTTATTATTAGGCAGCGTAAAACAAGTGCAAAATACTTGCGATGGATTACCATGGAGATAACATATATATTCTGCTCATGAAGAGTCGCGAGTGACCTAAGTCACCGTTCGTACATAACGGGCGTCAAATGTTGGGTGACCATAGTCACAGCTCGTACAGAGCGAGCGTTAGGCGTTGGGTGACTATAGTCACCGCTCGGAAAGAGCGAGCGTCGGGCGTTGGGTGAATATAGTCACCGCTCGGGCCGAAAGGGTTAAATGTACTGTAAGCTCAATTTTTAGGAGTAATTATAGACGAAGACATTACACATAAATGATATATCTATCAGAAAAACAAGTTTGTGTGTTAAACAAGTCAAAAACATAACTAACATAAAAACGTCTCTTGCATGCTATCATACATACTTGCGTCTGTCGTCGTAAATATTGAATTATATCGTTGCTCTGTTTGCCAGAATTCGTAATTCCAAAAAACACTTTCCTCGTTTCTTATTTTTGATGCCAATTAACGGATAATCTTAAAGCGTATCCGATTGAATATTTCTTACTTATCTCAAAAATACCTCTTTTTATACCCCAAAGTATTGGTGTTTAAAAGAAATCACTCAAGTTACGAACGAAAATAAGATTTTGTTGCTCCTGTAAAATTCTCCGTGAGAGTATTAAGAAGCATGGGTCACTGACTGAAAGAATATGGAATGAAGTTATAAGGTGTAAAAGAAGGTATCGTGACAAAAGTTGAGAACGGGATGCTTAGATGCTTTGGGCACATAGAGATGATGGATGAAAGGCGACTGGTAAAAGCAATTCACATAGTGCATGTGGATAGAAGAACCGGTAGGGAACGCCAAGGGAAACATATCTTGACCAAATTGCCGAAGATTTTGGGAAAGGCCAGGTCAAGAGTGTTCTTGCCCGTCGACCTTCTATAAAGAGAGCGATGAGTGTGGAGGAAGCAAGGAAAGTGTGCCGAAATCGTAGCGGGTAGAGATCTGTGGTCTCTCCCACTCCTACGGGAAACAGGCTTGACGATATATATATGTATGTATGTAAAAATGAATGGGTAAAGAACTCACTGCACAATACTGTTTTATTCATTTATTAACATATAGGTTTGTGTCGGGCGGAACGCATCACGCCAAGTAGCTGTATGTGTCCTTTTCTCCTTCTGTGCGCTCCAGATATTCCTTCTCGATTAATATGTCGATACATTTCTGCAAAAAAAATAATCATTCACTAAACCAGCGGTTCTCAACCACCGTATCGCGAAACATTGGCGTGGTGTGGCGTGGCGTGGCGCAAGTATTTTCGAGCGGGATTTACAGATACGATATTTGGATCTATTTTTTACTCTATGTGTTTGTATATTATGTTTGTACGCAATAAAAATACGTTTCCGTA